>JAUZSU010000691.1:0-14750 GCA_034780255.1 Parotocinclus maculicauda
GAATAAAATATTAGATGTTGGCACCTCCACATCATTGCATTCAGTTTTTATTCACAATTTGTTTAGTGTTCCAACTTTTTTGGAATCCGGTTTGTATGTACAGTGGGGAAAATAAGTATTTTATGGGATGGGATCAATCGTACAGTCGCAGCCAACTCTTAATCACTTAATGGATAATTTATTGATGTGATGCATGAAGTATTTTGGCAGAATAGTGGAGTAGTTTGCCATTGCTTTCTCCACCCTTCCCCATTTATCGGGGCTTGAGACCGGCGTGCAGCTGTTTCCAGTTACACGGCTGGGGTGTTTTGCATACACAAGTCAATGACATGACAATTTTGAGATGCCAGTTAACCTAGCACGCATGTCTTTGGACTGTGGGAGGAAACCAGAGTACCCGGAGTAAACCCTCGCAGACACGGGGAGGACCTAAGCCGTTCCACCCTGGGTGGAGTTTGAAGAAGTGTTGGAGGATGAAGAAGGATGAGCACAAGTCCAAGAACACTGTCCTAACCGTGAAGCATGGGGGTGGAAACATCAGATTTTGAGGGTGCTTTTTTGTAAAGGGGGAAGGACGACTGCACCGTATTGAAGGGAGGATGGATGGGATCATGTATCATGAGAGTTTGGCCAACAACCTCCTTCCCTTAGTAAGAGCATTGAAGATGGGTTGTGGCTGGGTCTTCCAGCATGACAATGACCCGAAACACACAGCCAGTGCAACTAAGGAGTGGCTCTGTGTGAAGCATTTTAAGGTCCTGGGGTGGTCCAACCAGTCTCCATTCCTGAACCCAATATAAAATCTTTGTAGGGAACTGAAACCGTGCGTGCTTGTGTGTGTGTGTGTGTGTGTGTGTGTGCGCGCGCCCGCGCGTGTGCGCACATATATATATATATATATATATATATATGTAAATAAAATTACATTGTTATTGTTTCCATACATTAGACTATGTACTTAAATTAATTTACCTTTTCTCCAGTCTGGATGTGGGTCTGCATTCGAGTTTTCCCCTGACTAATAAAGTGAGCTTGAATCTCCTTAACACCTAGTAGGATGTTTTCTGCTCATGAACAGACATTAGAAGCCATATACATTTTTATTGTGCATATTAATAGTACATAATGTATATATTATATTAATTTATTTATTATAAATTCAAGTTCTTACTGTGAATCTCACAGGTAGAGTCAGGATTCAGTTTTAAGGCTCGATTTGAAGCTTTTGTACATGGCAAACAGATGGGCCTGGTAAAGACATATAGGACTACGTTGATTTTGAATCACTTAACAGAACATGCACTGATAGAAAAAAGAAACTGAACTGCATGTTTGTTTTAAGTCCAGAGTTTTCTCTTTTGCAATATACCAATTAAACAAAAGGTCACTGTGTCATTTTAAATTAAGGCAGTCCAGGTGGAACAATGCCTTGCTGGGTCACCTTTAAGAGCCCTTAATTCAAAGCTTGGATCACAGCAAGTTAAAGGCCATGCTTAGTTACATATGGCTTCAGATGTCAAAAGAAGCTTGAAAGGGAGTTTATGTAGACAGGCAAATGCCTATTTAAATTTCTGGAGTTGGGTAGGGCCGGCAGCACACGGCACAAGGTAGGAACCAGTCAATCACAAGGCACATGCACACACACTCACTTAACGGCATGTCTTTGGAAAGTGTGATGAAAGCCACGCATACACAGAAGAACATGCAGTGGAAAGGGTCTTGACGTTAACCATTGCATCATCACGCTGTCCAAGCAATGTTCATTTAGATACTCACTGCCAAAAAATAACGCATCCAGATAGAACTGTTGGAGTGCTGCAAAGCTCAGCTTGTCTCAGGCAGATATGTAAATATCTGGTGTGTAAAAGTGCTTCCCCTGCTGCCCTATAAAATGGCTCCCAGAACCTACTTTTGGGTAGTGTACCCATGGATGGTTGACTGCTTAAAATTCTTTTGTGATGCGTTCAGAAACACAATGCCCAGTTGACAGACTTTGAGGGTAAGAGGGGCGTGATTGAGAAACCTGGACTGCTATGGACTGGAGCCCTATGGTATTTAACAACAACTCCAGATTCTGTTTTGGATACAACAATTGTCAGAACACCCTTAGTACAGGGGACACTAACAGATCAGAGAGATGAGCAGGACATCCTGTGGCCATGTGTTGCCTCTCATGGCAGGGCTTCCAATTGGTATTTTTTAGCAGAATAATGGTCATGCACATCTGTCTCCTGCAGATTGCAACACTTCCTTGGCCTGCCTGGTTGATTTATCACTAAATGAGCATTTATTGGACCAGCTATGATGACACCTTTGGTAGCCTACAAGTGTGCAGGATGCACAAGTCCAGCTGCAACATCTGTGGACAAATATGTTGCAGGATACCATACAGAACCTGTATGCCTCAATGCCCAACTGCATCCCATCTTGCATCCACTTTTCCACAAAAAATGTATCCTTTTGCTGTAATACTGTAATCACTTACATATTTCATCATTACATTCTAACGCAAAGTTTCATCTGATACCAACAACTCATTCTTGGTGCGTTATTTTTTGTCAGTGTTCAGTGTGTATTTCGTCATTCCTGACTAAAAATCAGACACGTAACTCCAATTTAAATCTGTTCCCATAACCAAAATGACTTTGTATATAAAAGTGTACATTTGCATACAAAGAGGACTAATGTCCTAGCCCAATAACTACATTATCTTACCTCTTCTTAATGGAAAACTTCATGCTACTCCTTACTTTAACCAGAGCAACATCATAATCATAAAACTCTTGCACGTTCTTGTTCCTGAGTCTTCTAACATCAAACTGAGGATGCCTGATTAGCTGTGAGACACCCACTTCCCCTTCACCTAGAGCACATTGAAAAAACTATTCTGATTTCAACTCCTGTGGTTTGACTATTCAGCAGTGTTGGTTATTGAGATTTTCATACCACAGCCACAAAGTTCAGGTTTGTCATAGAACAAGCAGAGTTTTAAGGACGCTGTAAGTCATACCATGCTTAACTGTGACATCCTTATCGATGGCAGATTCCACATCCACTTCGGTCAGTTTAATCAGACAGTGGGCAGCTGTGATCACCCAGTTCTCAGTCAGAATGGAGCCCTGGCATGGCCTCTGTTTCTGATTAAACATGTCAAACCATGATGTTACATATGATATCAGTGATTATTTGATAAGTCTTGTTCAATTTTAGTCAAATAAATGTCAATCCCCAGATATGCCATTTACCCAATTAACAGCTACATGCCAAGGCCTGGTGGAAACAGGTTGTGAATTCTCTTTTCCTTTATCCCTCTGGACATCATACTCATGCGCCACTCCACATTTTGTTACAGCACTGTCATCTGTGAAAGAGGGAGGGGTTTATAGTAAGTCAGATTTATATACAATCCAAAATCAGAAAAAGTTGGGATAGTACGGAAAATGCATATTTTTCATTTCCCCCGATTCCTTGAAATGTTAATAATGTTATCCTTTGTGTATTTTTGGTACATTGTTTTTTAACGCTTTAATAATTATTTAAGTAATTTAAATAAGTATTTGTTGCTGAACCTGAAAGGCAGGAATAAATGCTTATTAGTGAATGAAATTAAGTTGACCAGACCTTACTGTCACAAACAAATTGTAAATTGCAACCAATTAAAACAAAACGAAAAAAAAAAAAAAAAAATTTAAATATGCATTGTCCCAACTTTTCCCGTTTGTATATAACACTATTTACAATGGATTATTGTCTCAAAGCAGATTTACAATTTTATATTATCTTCTTATATCTCATATAGGACATACTCAAATTGAGCAAGCCTAGACATTGGAAAGGAAAAACTCCATAAATGTTATAAGGAAGAAACCAACCTGACTCGGCATAGGAAAATCACATCACACTTAATAAAGCATTAAGTAGTGATGCAGATACAGAGTCATAAAGAATTAGAGCATGGATACTTACTGATCATCTGATTGAAAACCTCTCCAAGGTCTTCATAATTCATTAGAACAAACAAATGGTTCTCCTTCCTCTTACTAGAGGCTATGGCTTTCAACAGTTTCCTTTTAACCATTTCCCCAATCCCAAACACATACACATCTAGAGAAAAGGCACAAATGTCTGTATAGTAACAAGCAAGTTATTGAAATGACATTGCATTCTGACTTATTGCAAAAGTGAATAAAGAAATCCATACAATTGGCTGCCAGTTAATTAGCTGTGTCTACCTGTGCTCAGTGATCATTTTATAAGATTCCCCAATGACTCCACTTTTTAGTTATAGTTTAGTATACACTTACTGACAGTAAGCATCTATCTTGATACAAAAACAGACTGTCACAGGGCCACTGCTCAGCAAGTAATATTTGGATGGAGGACTATTCTCAGCATAGCTGTGACTCTGACATGGCGGTGTGTGTGGTGTTAAGTGATTTTTGTAGAAAAACAGTGAAAAAATACTGGACCCGGTACACATATTATGGATCACACACTACTAATGCAGTGCCTTTGCGGACACAAAACATATTGTGCCAACTAGTAGACATTTTCGCAAATGGACATTGTTCAGGATTATGTATGTAATGGATACATTGCATTCAGTTACCAACTCCCTAAAAAGTCAGTTACAGATTTAGTAGGTGTCAAATCACAAAATGCCAGTAGAGCCTTTTCAGTGTCCCTGGGCATACAGTGAAAATATTTTTGGAACTATACTATAGTGCAGTTATGCAGAACAGCATTCTTCCAAAAGATATTTTATGAGCTAGTTTTTTAATAAGCACGATAGTTGGTGTTTTTTAACTCTCCATGCTCGGCAATTGCAAAACATATGATTTACACAATTGTCTGAGTCATCAAAATTCAGCAAACCCTCATGTACAGGGGTTTTACCATCCTGGGATTTTCTCCTCTAAGGGGACTAATGAGCTGAAACCATGGTAATAAAATGCTTACACCACCTAACACAGCCACTGAACTACCTCAGTTTCTTTTAGGCTTTTCCATTGTTATCCTTTGACTGATGTACCTAGTAAACTGAAAATGATATGACTCAGGATTAAATTCATATAATAAAACACATTTCTTAAACTGGCTTAAGTGAATTATAAATGACACTGACCAAAGAGCTCCTCTCCTGTGTTATCCACAGATGTGGTTCTATAGCCCAAGAGCTGACGGATCAAATCTAAGACATACTGTGGGTCACCTCCCATGTTGGCATGACCTAAATAAATAATAAATAAATAAATAATAAACAAAATACCAAAAATTGTATCTAAAGTCTCTGATAGCTGTCAAGTGTTTACAAAGAAAGATGTGATTGGTCTTTGTTTACCGTCTGTCTCAATGAGAATGACATTCTGAGTCTCATTGAAGTGACTTTGCTTGTTCTGCTTTAGGAACTGGAGTTTTTCATATACTTTCCAGAGAGCTTTATAGAGATTAGTACCAGTCTTTTCTCCGTGTACTATACAAAACAACAACAATGTCAAAGAAGGGTTTGTAGTGATGATAAAACTATAGTAAGTAAACTTGATGTGACGTACTTGTTTTACTGAATGCATTCAGGTTCTTTAAGACAAAATCCACATCATCACTGTTGTAGTCCAAAATGTCTATTATGTCTTGTGGCTCGCTGGCATAGGAAATTATATTAAACCTTATTTTAACATCATAACTAGCCAACTGGAAATGAAAAAGTATTGGTGAGAGTTATAGAATATAGGAGAGAAATACACACAGCACAATAAATATACTACTATTACCATACTGCATTTGTTTTCCATGTTTCTAGTCAGGGTCACAGGGGCTGTGATGCCTATACCAGGACATCATAGAGTGCAACCACAAGCATGCCCTAGTCCACTGCAGATTAGTACTACCAATAATAATAATAATAATAATAAGCTCAGTATATTGCATACCATGAGTGGTTTTGTAGTTATTTTTAGCAAAATCATGTAAGGTAATACCCAACATACTACTCTAAAAGGAGCTGTAGGAATTGAATGAAACTATATGTGTGAATGTAAGGATGATATATGTAAATGATTACATTGAGTGAAAAGACAAGTTTATTGGCGAAAACTGTACAACTGAAAGGAGTTAGGCCACCTCTAACCGGGACACAAGATGAGCTACACAACATTTAGATTCCATATAGTGTCCTATGACATGTTTTTTTCCACAGATGTTGCAGCTGGGCCTCTAGGTCCTACACCCTCGTAAATTGCCAACGCTGGATACCCAGCTGGTCCCATAAATGCTTGGTTGACAATAAATCTAGTGATTGGGCAGGTCTGTTTCCAGACAATCCTGGGAAACCCTTGCTGTGCTTTGGTTAGCATTATCCTGTTTGCAAAATGCCAGTTGAAAGCTCTTCTATGAGAGGCAAGAGGTTTGGCTGCAAGATGTTTAGTAAAGACAGGATTAAAGCCCACATCACGAGGCCTCCATGCTGGCATGTGACCATTGTTGGATACCCAGGAGAACTTTGGATTACGTATTAAAGACGATATGGGTCCAGTCCATAGCAGGTCAGGTTTCTTGTTCACGATACCACTGCAAACAAGAATGATGGGCTGTGGTAGCCTAGCGGTTAAGGTACTGGACTCTGGACCAGAAGGTCCATGGTTCATATCCCACCTCTGCCAAACTGCCACAGTTGGGTCCTTGAGCAAGACCCTTAACCCACCATTGCTTGAATTGTAAGACTGTATCAGTCTCTCTGGATAAGGGCGTCGGCTAAATGCTGTAAATGTAAATGTAAAAATGGTCGCCAAAGATTCATTGAGCTGGCAGACTAAGGTACAAGCCAAGGTCGAGACCAAGGTAAAGAACATTCTCCTCAGGATGGCCGACACCCCCTTTGTTGACAAACTTAGACCAACACATGCCTGGCATTGGCCGTTTGCCAAAGTAGAGACCTGATACCAGAGAGACATGTCTTGGATAGGATCCCTTGTTCACAGCACCGACCATCCATCATCAAAGTACCATCCCTGGTACAGCTGGTGACTGGCATACAGGAAGGCAAAATTGCTGAAGAATGCGGGTCTGCAGGACCAAGAAGTAGCGGATGTGGACAACGCCAATGTGGACGACGCCTACTTTAAAGTCCTCCTACGGGCAGCAAAGCACAACATCCTGTGTGGCTACAACAAGAGCTACATCCCGGGCTGGATGAGGAGTGTAGCTGCCTGCTGTTCCAACACCAACAGAAATGGCTACTACAGCAAATGACCTTCCTGCAGAAGCTGGATGGCACCCGAAGGACCACGTGGAATGAAGTATTGGAATCTATCGACTTTACCCACTCTAGTCGGTAGGTGTGGCAAACCATCAAGCTGCTCTCAGGGAGAAAAACGACACTTGGTAGGTGTCCAGTGAGTGCAGATGCCATTATTTCTTACCTTCTGAAAAATGGCCACTTCCTGATTTTGTGTGAGGTAGCGTCTCTGGGGACTACCTCCAAAAGAGGCTCCTTCAGCTCAACATGGGCAAGACGGTGTCTGCAGCCTACAACTTCCATAATAAATTTCCCATTACAAAAGCAAGAAGGGAACTGGACGTGTATGCTTGCAACAACCGCCTGGAGTTCCAGCAAGCCCCCAAATACCTCGGTGTATGCTTGGACTGGACACTGTCTTATAAGCAGCACCTGGATGAAGTGAAGACCAAGGTAAAAGCAAGGATGTTGCTCATCCGCTACCTGGCCAGTTCGACTTGGGGAGCTTCCTCTCAGACCCTCTGCATACCTGTGCAAGCCCTTGTCCTACCCGCAGCCGAATATCGAGCAGAATATCACGTATCAACAGCACTCTCCGAATAATAACTGGTTGTCTGAAACCCACCCCTGTGCCCTACATGCCAGTCCTTGCCAGATTCACCCTGGCCAGTCTCTGACTGGCAAGAAAAGCCCAGAAGTATGACTGCCACATTCTGCTCAAATTTACAATAACACTGGCTCTACCGGACAAGTTCAAGTCTTACTATCCCTGCAACGAGGCAGCACAAGAGATGCTACAGTCTATCCCTAAGGGCTTGTCCAGGGACACCTGGCTGGAAACATCTTGGAAACAGACGTGAGGGATTGCTGGGCCCTCCAGCATTCAATGATACATCAGGGACCCAGGAGGAGGCGTATAAGGACTGTCCACTGGGAAGCTGGGAACTTTGACTTAGGACCAGAAACGAGGGAGTGGCTGTATGACATTGAGTTGGGCCTCTTATGATATACATGAGAAAAAGGCTAAAAGATGTTCCCTGCAGTTGGCATATTGCAGTTTGCAAGACTTTTGCATCAGACTGTAAACAACTTGGCTCCCTCGCTTTCATTCTGTAGTTTTCACCAGCCATACTTCATGGCCAGGGGTGCATGGACTCTGGGACCTATTCCTGGAGGGCAGGGTAAGGGTCACTGTAACTTGGTTTAATTCTTCAATTTATCATCTAGAGCGCCCAAGGAGGCTGGGTCCCTGGTCGTATCTTGGTCCACTAAAGGTTTCATCCACATTTACATGGGACTGCGGTAGCCTAGCGGTTAAGGTACTGGACTATGAACCTGCCACAGTTGGGTCCTTGAGCAAGACCCTTAACCCACAATTGCTTGGATTGTAAGACTGTATAAGTTGTAAGTCGCTGTGGATAAGGACGTCTGCTAAATGACACACATTTAGATAGAATTCACAGTGGCCAAGGTGTGACCCGTTGGCGAGTAGTTTATATTTCTGAGAATTAATCCACTCTCAACCAAGATCAGTAACAGGTTCTGGCTCAGTCCTGACCCGGGAAGCCTAGACCGTTGTACGTTTTTGGGAGGTGGGCAGTAGCTGGACTACCTGAATAACACCAGGCACATGGGGAATGCATTTGCAAACACTGTGGAGAGTAACAGGAGTCAAGGTTCGAGTCCTGGTAGTATTAGTAATATTTGATGTGTTTTGGGACTTTCAGTAGCACCCTTGTCTTGTTTAGGGTCATGGTAGGTCATGAATAAAGTACAGTACAAAAGTTTTAGGCCACTATTTAATTAGATATGCCATTGTTTTAGCTCTAATACTTAAGCAACGGCAGGGTCCTGCAGCTTCATCAGGATGCCAAGTTGATCCTTCTACAGTCCAAAGAAGCTTGATAAGGAATGGTCCTTTTGGAAGGGTAGCAGCCAAGGAACCACTTTTTTTCCAAAGGGGAACAGTAAGAAAAAACCAAGAAAACCCACAAGGAATGGAATGAATTGGACTGGTCATTACACGGTTGCTAAAACAACAAACCTAATGGTGGCCTAAGACTTTTAGTACTGTGTAATTAACAGCCCTTTTGATTATTTTCCTCTATCACGCTCTTGTTAACTCTTAAGTAAGCCCTAATGTCAAAACACGCCTAGTTAGAGCGAGAAACGCGCCCGATGGCGTCACTGACTAATCAGTTTTTAAATGAGTTCTCAGCTCGTTTGGTCGATTAATCGTTGCACCCCTACTTTGGACGTCTATAAGACAAATAAGAAAATCCTAGTATTGAGGAAGTGGCGTTACGAAAAAGGTCCTTCACGGAATGAAGAAATCACAGGGAAGGAGTTTCCTGGCACCACCAAAATAAGAACTGTGGATTAAAGAGCGTTTAAAAGCGCCTTGGCCCTTGTGTTCACGACTTGATTCGACGCTGATGTTACTCACTACGTGGAATCACACTGTGTGGGCCCAAAGTACCTCTGGTATGTTCGTGTGCTATTTCGGACTTTATTGACATACTCTTCGGTACGGCTGTGTGCGGCGTTGGCCCAACAGTAGCTGGTTTTAGACTGTTTGAACATAGTATTTAGTAAGGTAATTCTGGCCCTGTGCTTACTGTAACGGGTCGGGGTTGTGCTGGCACGGCAGTTTTGGTGACAGCTGTCGAAATAAAAGCAGGTCGCTGCTCGGTTGTAATAAAGGATTTCCTTCTGAGCACCGTTATTTAGTTTATAGTGTGAACTCGGGTCACCGAGGCCAGCTGAGGCATAACCTTGAATCCACCTGCTTCTTAAGTTGGCTTCTTAAAGCCTTAATGGGACTGTGGTAGCCTAGCGGTTAAGGGACCTGATCCTCCAGGGTTCTGATCCCACCTCTGCCCAAGCTGCCACAGTTGGGTCCCTGAGCAAGGCCCTTAACCCATGATTGCTTGAATTGTAAGACTGTACGAGTTATAAATCGCTCTGGATAAGGGCGTCTGCTCAATGCCGTAACCCAGAAAATTGCTGAACTGGCAACCCAGTTTGTGAAATGATTTGCTAAACATAGCACTGGTGCAATCCTTACCCGACAGATTTGCTCTTAGTGGGGCGAGGAAGTGACTCATTTTTGTATCCGAGGACGACATAATAACGCATAAAGCGTGCTGTGGTGGCCTAGTGGTCCAGAAGGTCCGGGGTTCAAATCCCATCTCTGCTACAGTTGGGTCCCTGAACAAGGCCCTTAACCCACAAGTTCTTGGTTTGTAAGACTGTATTCATTGTAAGTTGCTTTGGTTTAAGCCAGACTTTTTTAATTGCTTGTTCCTCGGATGTTCCTACTTAAGAATCTACTGAGGAGGGAGGAAAAAAATGAAAAAAAATCTTTATTTTTTAGCACTTTTTAATTTTTCGAGGACTATGTGAAATCAATACAAGGAAGGAGGAAGAAATAAAAATACATTTTTATTTAAAATTCTAATTTATTTAACCTATAATTAAATTAAAGAGAATCTGGGAAAAAAATAAATGAACAGAAGAATACCGTTGACTCTCCACCGGAGGGTGGAAAAACCTAAAAAAAAAAAAAAGAAAAGTTTTTTTGTTTGTTTTTTTTGAAAATTTCAACCATTGGTGCTGTGGCGGAACCGAGAAATCCCCCCAAAAAAATATTTTTTTGTATTCTTTAAATATGATTGTCGGCGGATCCGCGAAACAAGCAATAAAAAAAGCCTGGCCTAAGGGCGTCTGCTAAATAGTATAGAATGTAAAAAAAAAAAAAAAGTGCTTTCCCCTGACTATATTAAAGTTTCATTGCTTTGTTGAAGCTCAGAAAGGCAATTTTTTTGCACGGAAAGGGTGCAGATGTTTCAGGTAATGTCCGCAGTGCTGCCGGCGGTGTAAACCCGTTTTCCCGTTGTGAGGGCATCGTTAAAACCTTGTCGTACGCCCTGTAAAGGCTAATTATCCTGAGAGATTTGCCTTCCTTTGTTGTGTTCACAGCAGGGAGATTTACCATAATCCATATTTCATAATCCAGGAAATCACTGCCATGCTTCCAAAGGTCCACTCGTCAAGCGCCGCTCATACGCAGATTAGTCAAGCGCCGCGGTTATTATGGTTATTAAGCACATGCACGGATCGAAGGAAGATTAAAGATTAACCGAATTCCTTGTGTTGTAGTGCCGGGTACAATATGACTAAGGCCTGGGAATCTGATGTTACCTAAAACCGTCCAGAAAGTAACGCGGACTTGTGAAGAGCGACTGGGCGCAGGTGTTCAAACACAGGGGTGTTGTTGTGGAGATAAAGGCCGGTTTGAAACGCAGCCTCTTTAGCTTGTACTCACTCCTCCAGAGCAGCGGTGGGAGGCTCTGCAGGGACGGTACACATCTTGGCTGGAATAAGTTCTCCCTGTGTAAGCGAAGGTCCTGCACCATGGGCGTGTCTTCTTGAACTGTGAGCCTGTGTTGCAGGTTTTTACGATGCATTGAGCAAGTCGTGTCCTTCAGGAAAACGAGCACAGCATTATTACCCCTAGGGAACAGCCGAAAGACTTACGACTTACGAGAGCCAGCATAAAGACCGAAAGCGACCGTCACAACTTTTCATTACGGTTGTAGCTGCTAATGGCAGGTATCTATATTTATAACGCTCAAGAAATCCTTCAAGCTACAAGCCATGGCAGTGCACAGTTTGTCCAACAGGGGGCACCCTGCAACTTCTTGGAAAAATTCCAAGAATATTCTGAGTAGGAACGGGAATCATGTCTTTGTCCAGCATTTATTAGGGTCCCGTAGTCATACGTGAGGTTCGGCACTATCCGCGGGAAGTCTTGTGTCCTATTTATATTTATATTTATTTGGGTCTTAAAAAAATCGAAATATAGTTTTTTCTTATAGATTTAACGACCGAGTTACAGTCATGTGAAACAGGTCGTTGATCGAAATAGACGAAGATATTATCATAATCTTTTTTCTTCTCTTACAAGTTAAGAGAATTATTTTCCACTTAATCCGCCGTTGCCCACCTGGCAACTCTGGGCGCAAGGGCAGGAACAACCCTAGATGGGATGCCAATCAATCGTAGGGCACACACACACACACACACACACAAACACACACTAAGGGCCTATTTAGAGACACGCATGTCTTTGGACTGTGGAAGGAAACCGGAGTACCCAGAGTGAACCCATGCAGACTCGACACAAAAAGGACCCAGGCCGCTCCACCCTGGGATTGAACCCGGGACCTTCTTGCTGTGAAGCAGTGGTGCTACCCACCGAGCCACCGTGCCACCCAGAAGGTGAATATAAAGGGTCTTTTTATGAGACAACAGTACAAATGGCACGTTAGTGAGTCAGAGATGCGGCTGAAAGCACGAGTGGAACGCTACCATGTAATATCTACTGGGTCCGAAGCCTAAAATGTTAGGTATAACTGCCAAAAATGCATCGATAGACAGTATTGAGAACAAAACGGAAGATCAGAGACTCACCGGATGAATTTGAACCAGTTTATGTACAGTAGTTTTAGGTTATATAGGTATAACTGAGAACATACAGGTAGTGAAGGGACAAACCAAGGAGTACTACTGACAATAGGACAGGATCATATACGGTACTTAGAATCACCATTTATAACCTTGTACAAATAAAAGGTATAAAAGTATAAAAAACATATCAACGGTGTTAGAACAGTCTTAGGTTCTGTGTTGGTGAGGAGCTTGGATTTGGAAGGAGCAGAACAGGAGTGTGAATATGATTCATTTCAAAAAGATGCCAAACAGGCGAATAAATAGCAGGAGCAATCCTTCTTTAGTTCAGTGGTGTTCAGATTTAAATGACTGGGTAGACTGTGACTAAATTCATAATTATAAGCCAGCATAGCCAAATGGTTTGAGAAAAACAGCAAATGTATCTTCGGGTGATGCTTAGCAGTGTTGTGGAAACCAAAAAGTGACAGGAGTCCAACAGAGAAAAAAAAAAGGAAAAGGAAAATCCACAGGGTTCGATGTGGGAAGTTTTGGAACGTATCACCTGAGTGTAAGAGCTGGACTGTATCTGTGAAATGTTTCATAAACATGTGCATTTTACCCAGATGTTTCTCACTATAGTTTCTGTTATCGTGGGCTACCACAGTAATCGTTCTCCATACAGGTAAATGCTGTTTAACAGCTGTCCCGTTAACGACGTAACAATTAGAACAAATTATAATCAGAAATAACTTTTCGAAATCTTTTAAGTCCGGATTTTGCATCCATAAACAGATGTTCAAAAAAACAGTGAAGAATATTGATTTGTATTAACCACGTTTGTAAGTAGGAACGACGTTCTGTTCCCTGTTTAGGTATCACAGTTTTGCCAAGAAGAGACATGAAACGCGAATGTATTCTCTACTTTAAAGTGTTGAAAAAGCTTTCAGGAAATTTAGTTTCAAGTTGACTCATTCCCTCTTGGTTGTGTGCAGCCAGTGAGGCGCATCTATAATCTTAAGACTTTGGTTCAACCTTGTGTGGGATCGTTAATGTGTGCTGTAACAGAAGAACCATGGGGTTGTGGATTATGTATATCGTTTATGCTTTGGATGCTATGTAGTTTGTAGCCTAGCACTTTTCAGTTTTCCGATGATACAATTACAAAGTTTTCTTGGAAAAATACCCATAATATTTTCAGTACAGTAACCTAGAACTGGGGGACTGTGGTGACCTAGTGGTTAAGCTACTGGACTATAGATCAGAAGGTCCAGGGTCAAATCCTGAGAGAGAGAGAGAGAGAGAGAGAGAGAGAGAGAGACACACACACAGACAGACAGACAGAGACGAGTAAGAAGGTGACGTGGCGTTAGTTTGCTTCGGATTTATTTGTGTGTTTATTTATTAATTTGTTTTCTCCAGGTGATCAGTGGGCATCTTGGTTGGGTCCGGTGTTTAGCGGTGGAACCTGGAAATCAGTGGTTCGTTACTGGATCTGCTGACAGGACTATAAAGGTGGGCTTAATCACGAACGTTTGAGCGATGTTTCGAACCCCGGAGCTGCCGTTTCTTGACGTGTGTGTGTGTGTGTGTGTGTGTGTGTGTGTGTGTGTGTGTGTGTTTAGATCTGGGATCTGGCGAGTGGGAAGCTGAAGCTCTCTCTAACAGGTCATATCAGTACAGTTAGAGGAGTGGCAGTGAGTGGACGCAGCCCTTATCTCTTCTCCTGTGGCGAGGACAAACAGGTCAAATGCTGGGACCTCGAGTATAACAAGGTACCCCACCTTTCTAAATAATAATAATAGACTTTACAGAATACGAATACAGTCCAATTCGGTTAATGGGACCAGCCGCTTATTCGGACCAAATCCTAAAGAACCGAAACAATTCTTATTAATTACATGTAATGTTATTCCCTTATTTGGACCATAATTCCGCTTAATCGGACCAAAGAACGTGTACAGTATGTAATATCCGTGAAGAAGAAACTTCGTCTCTGGCATCACTACCCGAAAACTCCCGAGTTTCTCCCCAGCCCTCTACTGCCACCTACAGGTCTTTGCCT
>JAUZSU010000694.1:1209-24264 GCA_034780255.1 Parotocinclus maculicauda
GATACATTCTCTCAGTTTAAACTTTTGATCTGTGATTTGTGTTCTATTCTGAATAAAATATTAGATGTTGGCACCTCTACATCATTGCATTCAGTTTTTATTCACAATTTGTTTAGTGTCCCAACTTTTTTGGAATCCGGTTTGTACTACAACGATTGGAATAAACTCAAAAGAGTTAAAACATAGACAGTTTATAGACTTCACTTCTCACTTGTGAATTGACCTATTTACCTGCCAGGATGCATTGTGCCAATTGTAAAATTTGATGAAGGATGAACAACAGACCAAGGATGTTACCATGGTCGGGACTGAGATTTTTGGCTCCACTGAAGGAAAATCATACAATGACATACCTGTATAATGACACCATATAATGGCATTTTAAAAAATTGTCTGCTTCTAGGTTTCCTACACAAAGCCCAAATTGTTCCTTATATATCTGACTGCAAAGAGCCATGATGGAAGCATCATCATTTACCTTTGGGATGAACTGAAACACAGACTACAAGCCAGGTATAACATCATTAATGGCTCAAATTCATTAATGGTCTTATAGCTGAATGAAAACAAAATCATTGGTTTTAAGTTTCAAAATCTTGTGGCAATTCTATTCAGAATGGAGTTTTTTTAAACAAGTATGTTTGTGCATTTGTAACTATATGCTTTGACCTTGTAGTGATTTTTTTTTACATGCAGCTAATGTTGTTAATTAAATATCAAGTTTATACACTTACCATAGCTGCATTCATCCACAAACTACCACATATTTTTAATCATCTGATTGCTTTTCTCTGCATTGGGGGTGTAGTCATAATTTTCTTTCCCATTCCTCGAGATTGCTGTACACAAACTCTTCCCTCTTTCATCCTTCAGTAGTGTAGTGTGCCTGGGATGGGACAAAACGTTGCCTTTGTTCTGTGGAATTGATTAGAGGATATATGTCTCCTGTAAGCATCTCAACGCAGCACCGGCTGCTCAGTTACTGGGCAATCAAGAGTGTTCTTACTGAGAGCCATTTAAAATAAAACAGAGTTCCTCCCGAATGCCTATCATGTCTAGTGTTATGAAGCTACTGCTGCACTCGAATGCACCCTCACAAAAATAAGGAAATATAATAATGAAATATTGCTTAATTTCTGTAAGCAGTGTAGTTCTATTCAGGATGTTATTAGATATCTGACTATTTAGGAAGTGGTGTAGCTTTTGAGCTTGTTGATTTTTACTGTATTTTAATAGATTATTTCATGTTATAAATCCCCAAGAATACCTCTTAAATGTGTTATATAGAAAACAATATGCAATGCCTATATTTTTACTTGAATAAATGTTGACATCTAAAAGTTACATTTAATAAATTTATTCAGACATATTTAAGTATTGTTCATTAAAAAGTACTATTTAATTAATTGCCATTTAATTTGTGAATTATTTGCTTTTAAGCATTTTTACTTTTTACATGTTAACATTTGTCCAAATAATTTTGTTATTGTAAAGCATACCTTTAGGCATTAAAATGTTTATTATTATAGTCAGTGTTTTTATTTTTTTATTAATAATATTATTATATAAAAATAGGGGATATAAAATTATGGGATATTTCCTTTTGAAATACCCCCTTATGTTTGTGAACAGTGTTTTATTTAATGACTCTAATTTATGACAGTTACATTTCAAAATTATGAATTTTTGTGTATATTTACATGTTACAATAACATTTATAACTCTTTACCACTTAGTTATGTTTAATATTGTATTCGAGGATTTTATTCAAAAATGTGTGCATTCCTCTTTAATTATTCATTATAAAACATTAATTAATAAATCTTTAGTACATTCAAGGTCTGAACTAATCATTTAAATTATTTAGCTTTTTAATTGCATTTATTGCATTGGTGTTTTAAAAGGAATCCTAAGCATATCATGATTATATTTACTAATAATGTATTTTGTAATTAATTTATACTATGTAATTGCTTACTAAATAAATTCTTAAAAACCTGATAAGAGCTTCTTATTGTAGATCAGTATTTGTCGTTACAAAAAATCCCTAGCGTGCATTATTTACTACATAACAATTCATTCTATTTTTTTAAATTAAATTTGACACGTACACATTTGAATATTTTTCCTCCTACTGTTTATCTTGGTTTTATGAATTCTTACTGTCTGGTGGTTCATACTTTTATGTGGTCTAAAATGTAGTAATACATATATGAAGTTATGTGTTCAGTTTGCACATAATTACTGACCTTTATGCATTTCTATTGCTGACGATAAGCATGCGGTGCAGCATGCTTATACACATCACTAGTAAATATGTAGAACAGAATGGAAAATTACAGATGAAGCTCCTCCATTATTGGGATCTTCATTGTAGCTAAATATACCTGGACATGGTAATAAATCATTGGTGTTCAAATGACACATTATACTCATTTTCCAATAATTGCTTAATTGCTGTCAGGATGCTGTAAAAATGCATTTATTACAGCATATGCCCAAGAACAAAAACAACTGCAATGATGCAGAACATATAAGATGTACCATAAAAATAAATTAAATAAAATAAATCATTTACACGCTACAGTTTCTTAAAATCACAGCTTTTTTGAATATTATTAATTAATTTATTATTTATTTACATACCACAAAAAAATCCTCTCAAATTTTTAAAAGTTCTTTTTTTACTCTGAATAAACACAAGAATAATTTCATTTGTTAGAAATATTACAACAGCAAATAACAAAAACATATAAAATTATTAAAACATTTCCAGTGTTTACCTGCATCACTGGTAATACAGGAGGATTATTTGACATTAGGTTAATGATTGTTAATAAATAGGTCTTTTGGTCAGCTTGAAACATATAGATATTTTTCAGCCTTCTGTTTAAAAACTATTTTTTAAACCAAGTTCACCAAATGCATACAAAAGTTGCATGTGTTGAAAGTCAACTGAATATGAATCTGGGCAATTTGTGTTCTTCTTGCTTGCATGCTCCATCTATCCATCTATCCATCCATAATTTTCCGTGGCAAAAATCTCTCTTTTGTTTAGGCGTGGGACAAATGACCTGGGTAGCACTGCTGCCTCACAACAAAAAGGTTCAGTCCCAGGGTGGAGCGGCCTGGGACCTTTCTGTGTGGAGTCTGCATGTCCTCCCGGTGTCTGCGTGGGTTTACTCCGGGTACTCCGGTTTCCTCCCACAGTCCAAAAGACGTGTTAGGTTAATTGGTGTCTCTAAAGTGGACCTTAGTGTGTGACTGTGTGTGAGTGTCCTACGACGGTTGTTCCTGCCCTTGCACCCAGAGTTGCCGGATGGGCGCCGGTTGCGACCCCGTGTGGATTAAGCGGAAGATAATGGATGGATGCTTTGTCGCTCGTAACTATGAATCTTGTAACCATGTATACCTGGAGTTTTCACAGTTTGTTGGAGCAGCATTTATTATACACTGCTCACAAAAATGAGGGGATACTTCAATAATATTCCGCAATGAAAAATCCCCCCATTTTTGTGAGCAGTGTATTAAAGAATCAAGTAATAATCGAGTACATTACTAAATAATTGCTCAGCATATTCAGTATGCTACAGTAGCTTTTATCACAGTAGATTTGGTGCTGTCTGATCCCTTTATAGCTTCATACGAATTTACGAATTATATATCCCATTTTAAAGTTTCACAGCATATATTATGTGTATGTCATCTCACGATTCATAATTAGACTTGTACCTTGTAAATTTATTGTCATTTATTGGTAGTCAAGGGATCAAGGCATTTTATCAACTCATCGTCAGTATAAAACACTGACATAATGGCACGTCTGTCACTGATCTTCAAACCAGTCACACTATCAAAACAAGTTATTGTTACATATAAAAGGGAATGAAAACAATTTGTTGTCACTTAGTGTAGAATTTCACATGTTCAACAAAGTGCTTAATGAATTTGGAAAAGAGAAGCTAGTCTAACTTCTATCGACAGGAGAAAGAGGAGTCATCCCTTGCAGCCAGACAGCAGGGATAATTATGCGCTTTCAGACTCCAGACCAACAAAGACTTTAATAGGAATTAAGTGGTTGCGATTGCTTTCTGTTTGCACAGAAGCCGCATGATCTGTATTGTGCATACTTCACAAACCACGTAGAGCAACACTGCTATATAGACTAGCATATTAAGGAAATGCTACATGCAGAGCTTCTTACACTGCTGGTAATATGTTGCAAAGCAGGGGCATTCATGTATCGACATGCCTTTGTAAATGAACCCTCAAGTTGATAAGAGCAGTGCATAGATTTCTGGTTTTTGTTATCTCTTGACAGAGAGTTAGGGAAAAAGCATTTGTAAACGTGGTCTACTTGGAGAACTAGTCTACTGGACTAGTCACAGCAGATCCTATGTTCCATAGCCTGCTTTCCAACTCTAGGGATCTAGGACTGAAAGCATATTCATGTCTACTCTCACACTCTCTCCAAGAGGGAGGGCACAGGGAGAACCAGGCACTCTGTGCAACAGCTGTGTAACTTCTAGGTTTGAGATGAAAAATGAGAAGGAAGGGAAGAGCCGAGTAGGACGATGGGATATTCGATGTGGCCTTAGGCTGGAAAAGGTGCACAATTAGTGAGATTGCCTACACAGGAAACAATGAAGCTCAAACTCATCCCAGTTTAGCTGTCTAATCTCTGTGGATAGAAATAGCGTGAGTACAAAATTGCGTCTTGATAAGGGATCCTGAAACTTACATTTTTTTTACCAGATGTTGATAAAGTCATCAAATGACTACAGAGATTAAACGTCCAATTCTTGTGATTTGTAGACCTTGGAAATACAACTTTTATTAAACATATATTCGATTGTTTTTCTGTCGTACCTCTCCAGCTGCCTGCCTCCCTGCCCCATAACATCTTAAAAGTGCTCGGAAACATGACAGACCAAGAATGCATACTATCTCTCCAGGAATGTTGATAATTAATGATCCTCCTCTCTCTTTAACAGGATAGGCATTTCCAAAAATCACTTTATTTAAAGCTCTACTGTGCTGCGAGAGCCTTTCCCTTCTCTGAACACTGGAGGTACTTCTTTATATGATGGTTAGTTTTGTAGGACAGGTTTTAAGCCATGCTTAATGTAAATGCTGATTTCCCTAGAGTCTCCACTGCTGACCAGTGTGGGAAGCCAACAAGAGCAGAGCTCAATGAGAGATCTTGAACTACATATTGGCTTGGAGACATACCGGGGAAGTGAGGGTGGCTTTTTGCAGACTGGATGGGTTGTGAACAAGTAGTGTGGGTGGATGAAAATGATCAAGAGGACCACATACAGTTATTGCACAATATTTCCTACTTCAAGTTAACTCCAGACATTAAGTGTACAGTTAGACCCAAAATTGCTATAGTGAGGGTGTTAAGGAAGCCTACTGACACACGTACATCGTCAGGGTCAGTTTTCACTATAAACTTGTACATAAGTTTTTATATATATATATTTAAATTCTCTATTTGCACTTTGAACACACTATCACAATCTCAGTATTGCCTAAAGATGTGATAGACCTATATTTTTATAAGCAATCTAAGATTTGCTTAGGATATAAACTGTACATTTGTGTTTCAAAATCTAGCCTAGTTTGTCTTCATGTATTCACATATTACCAGTTTTCATGTCATACACTTTTACTCATAAATGAACTTACCTCTCTCAGGGATTTAGTACAGGACCCTTATGCATTCATTGTCATGATGTCATGTACCTGACTTAAAACTAATCACATCCCTGATATTTTAATATATGTGTTTTTATTTTCACCATGACTGTATAAAAATACTTTATATACAAAGTCTTAAGTAGCAAGTCTTAGTCGTCCATCTGGTACCTTTCTTCAAGATAGGTGACAACCACTGACACCAACGGATTTTATTATTAGCAACTAAATGTAGACCTAACTTTACACCGTACCATCCATTCTAACATTTCAGTAAAACTGTCATTGCAAAAAAATTATAACATGCAATGTTGCAAAATGCGTCATTATCACATTACTCCATGGCACATAGAAATATTTAAAACGAAGTCATTTTGGAATTGTTCATTAAAGACCTTTTTAACTCCTACACATTCTTTTAACAGCGTTGGTCTCGGTAAGATTGTAAACAGTACAGCATTTTGCTTTGCGTCCTTTAGATGGATGCATATCATTCTTAGCGAAGACTTGGTAAGCAATCATACATCGCAATTGTCTTTGGGCTTCATTAGAATGCAGGAGGGAAAGCTGGCTTGTGATTCTGTGAAATCACAATGTAAGGTAGATGAAGAGGACACCCTGAGAATTACTGCTCCGTATTTTTGTTCATTTTTTTCCTTTGAAATGTTTTTTTTTTTTTTTTTAATTAGAATTGTCAGTTTGGCCAAGCACTGGCAAACGATAAAGGATGGTGGGGGCGAATTATGAGGGGAGGAGGCTGACTGGCAACCGCCTCTTCTGGAGGCATGGAAACAGAGTTAGGGTGGATTTGGTTTGAGTTATATGTTATCAATGAAAACATCACATGGTGTGGAGTGTGTGGCAGGGAATGACTTGGAGGGGAGAAGGTAGTGGTGGAGAGTGGTCAGGAAAAGGGAAGTTATGGACGACCAAAATCTAATAGGCTTACATGATGGGATTGAGCTCCAACATCATCGGGTTCCATCGGTAAATGGAAACCTGACAGATTTGAGCTTTTTTGAACAGAGGACAGAACATCCATCCACCCAACCTCTTTCGTCAGTCCTCACTCGAATCTTTCTCTCATCGCACACACACACACACACACACACACATGCACACACACACACCACGTCATGCATCATGGTCCCTCCAAAACCGAGCATATGGTTTCAGGCACAAACTTGCAATGTGTTACTTGATGAGATTGAGTGTAGTGGGAGGTGAAGAATAAGACAACAGAAGACAGGTGATGCTAAAATGAACATTTATAATGACTGTTGTTGCTGTCGGGAAAAAAATCTTAAAAAACGACTTAATATATATTAGCACTAAATTGCTGACTTCACTGGTAATCCACAAGTCAAGAAACACAACTCACTATTTTTACAAACACAATGCTACAATTACATTAAATATTCAATACTTTTCTTTAAGTCAGTTAATGAATGGTGTTAAAATAAACCACTAAAATACTAAAAATAAAACAGCAATTCATCTTTCCAGTCATTTCCCCTTTTTCTAGTTGTTGTTGTTGTTTATTAATATGTAGAGAAGAGTGAAAATAAATAAGTTCATGAAGGGTTATCAGAACAGAAAGCTGGCAGCATAGAAACATTAGATGTGGAGCAAAAAGCTCAGTCATGACTCATGGAAATGATCAATCTTTCTTCCCTGCAGGAAAGGAGGACACATGGACTGATGCTTCTACAGTCAAACACGTCTAATGGACACACTTTTCACTCGTCACATTTGATATGTACAGTGACTTCTGATATGCACAATTACCTTCATTCTGTTAGTAGCACAACATGATTATGAGAAATGTCTTTGATATGGACTGATGACTGATAGTATTGACAGTATTGATAAACGATACCTAGCTAAAATCTTAACAGGTGACAGAGCAGAGAGTGGTCTGTTTTAAAGCTGCAGCTATGAATAATGTCTGCTTTCAAAGGTTAATAGATTTCTGCATATACATGCAATTTAGAAAACTGGCTTTCAGAATGAGAATTATGGATGCTGTCTTTGCATGCGTTATTATCTCCAGACACAGAATGCTACACTAATGCTAAAAAGCTAATTGTCTGTCTGAGCACTCCACAAATCAGAATTTATGCTGCCAGCCCCATTCTGTTGAACACGCCTCTGGTTACAGTTCAACAAAATCTGACAAAAATATTTACAATGAGAGTCAAAAATGAAGTTGTGGAGAAGCATTTAGATTTTTTTTTTTAGATTTTTTTTTGTTTTTGTTTGTTTATTCTTTATCTCTGAGAATTGTCCCCAATGATGAGTTTAACAAAAAAAAGAGAGAGATAAATCCAATCATTTCAACTATAATTGCACAGTCTCAAAAGGTTTGGAGATGGAATGGAGATTTTAAGTCCAAACAGTTGATGAACACAGAAGGGAAGGAAGAAGGTCAATAAAGTTCATGAGGGGTGAAAAGTTCAAAGTTCAGAAGACAGAAGATGGTTGCGTAGCTGACGTTTACACTCCTCAGCTTTTTTGAGCATGTTGCTATGTTAAAGAAAAAAAAAAAGCTGTCACTGAAATGATTTTTTTTGTTTTTGTTGTTTTAATGTTTCCCATCGAAAAACTCAAATGGAGAGACTTGAGGGTGAGGAGAGTGACAAGTGCTCCCAACATTATGGCACACAATCAGTGATGTCCTGGAGGTTGAAGAGATGGCAGAGAATTAGGAAAAGCGGTTTATGAGAGGTAGCCAGCCTTTTACCATGTTTTTCCAGGTCTCGCTTTTTTAACTGGTTGCTTTTTTGGATAATGTTGAGGCGTCATGACTGACATCATGTTATGAAGGAACATGCTGGCTTCATGGGTGCGTCCGATGGATGTCCAACATACAAGAGAACTCAAAGTTTGGAATGGTACTGTTGTCATTTGGCACTCAGGAGAAAGTCTGGGAGGGTGTGAGGGAGAGGTTCGGCAGAAGTGTGGGTAGTGGTTGGAAAAAGGGGAGCAGTGAAAGTGCAAAAGGGGGAAAGGGAGAGTAAACAGGATACATATGAATGACATTTTTTTGTTATACTTGGTCTAGGTTAGAGCGTGTCATACAAATAAAAACAGTAAAATAAAAAGAGAGAAAGGAACAGTGAAATGACAAATGTGTTCTAACGTTGCTGGTGCTTTGATGGATACAAGCGTAGAAGTGACCCCAGCATTCCTCTAGAGGGATGGGGTGGGGTCAGATTGGGGGCGCGCAGGCCACTGGGAGAGTACAGCACTCTAGCAATATGCCCACATTAAAAGCAATGACCTTTACCTTTTGAACACCAATATAAACCTTAGGGTTGCATTCATCTTTACTCATGCATGTGAAAAAGCTGCCTTTTAACATTACACCAGACATGAGCTGTGTTTGGGCAGGAGCACCAACAGAGAAAAACCACAACAGTTCCACACACAAAGGTGCTAAAAGTGTGGAAAAACAGAATACCCTCGCTCATACTGTGCGAGGATACTTTTCTGCATTTTCTATATCTGAATACAAGCACGACTTGGTGCAATGATTTGATCATATTAACAAACCTAAAATGGACCACAAAGAAAAGTTTCCCTATTTTTGGAAAATATTTCTTCTATGAAAAAATAGGTGCATATTTAATTTCTGTAAACTGTCATGCGCTTGTTGCCAGATTTGATAATTAATGCAGTGTAGGACTGCTGACTAAAGAATGACATTCTCTCTGTTACACCTCGACTCACCATTTATTTAATGAACATTTGCTCATATTTCATTTACTATTGGAGATCAGAGGTGAAACATAGCCAGAAAAATCTAAAATATTTACTTACTGGGTTTGGGCAGACAGGGTCTACAATAAATCATGAAATCTAAACAGCAGAGACAAGGGCAACTCACGATTTCCCCAACTCATTCACGGTCCTAAAGAAATTGGGCTGTGTCCATAGGCGCAGTAAGGTATACAGTATAAAGTGCATATCGTTCTTAGTATGGGATTAAGCTTATTCTGGGTCACAATGTGGCAATAAAAAGCACACAGCATTATGTAGCCTAAATGAAGTTAGTATTGGCAGACATTATACAAAAACACATCATGCTGTAAAAGTCATGATTGAAAGAGTGATATGCAAACTTGTACAGTGGCGGTACATTCACGGACAAGACCTCAATTTTAGTTTAAAAAAAAACACAGCAGTTTTTAACCCAATTTTAATTAGGTTGCTATGTTAAAAAAATATGTTGGATATGTTGCTTTCAAAATATTATGTCTCAAAGTTAAACTAAAATGCACTACGATGTTCTCTGTGTATTAATGATTTTGGTTCCTGTAAATGGACAACGAAACTTCTCAATGCTCTTAGTGTTGGCATGCAAAGGTTTGTTCTTAAAATGAATGCATGTAGCCTAATTTCTGTATGATTTTTTTCTGTTTCATGTTTTTTTAATCCACACTTCACTTTGATATCATGCAATATAGACGTGCAAAAAAGATAACATCTATCGTCACAAAATACATTTTCAGAACTAGAAAAGGCTGTATTAAGAATGCTGATAACGTATTAAACTCATGCTAGCCTAGATCTACGGCAGTCTTCTAGCCCCAGTAAATTAGCATTAACGGCCACATGGCACTTTATGCATTTGTTAGGTGAGCAGGATGATCCCCCTGACCACACATTTCTCTTGTAGTAAATCTTAAAGGAGGCAGAAAACTTTCAACTTAATAGCAACTAACATCTATTTTGATCCTATTTGTTTTACAAAATGGCCACGTTTACCTCTGCTAGTTATATCATAACTGTGGCTTGTTTGGCACTTTCACATTTTTTTAGTTTATAAAAGTAAGTCTGCTTGTAGCTAATGGTGTTTAATTCACACATTTACAGTCAGTTAATCTGTAAAGATGTATTTTGGCACGTTCATGTAGTTTGTTTAATATAGCAGTTATCTTATTATGTAGCATTTATGACACCTCTTATAACTAGCACGTCTTGCTAAACAACTGACCAGATATGTTTATCTTAAATTTGAGTACGTCGCTCATTCAATAGCAGCATCTTCACAACTTAAAAATATTAAATATGCAAACCTAACTAACACCTAAGTAAATCGAATGCTCCTACACAGACGGAATAAAAGACGAGACAGGACAACATGCTACTACATATATTGCTTCCAGTAATCACATTATATCTAGTTCTCCGGTTAACAACAGAAAAACACAGATGCCCCTTTGTTACATAGCTCCTAATACTGAAAAAATGAACCAAACTTAAAAAACAAGAACCTGCTTACTATGTTGGCACCTTTTCTTAATATTCACATTTAAATTTCACAGTTAATAGCTTGTTTCTCGTTACTATATTAATCAAACCTGTTCTGGAACTGATCAAGCCCCCTCTTGCTCTTTATTTATCCCTTAACGACAATGTTAACGTGTGTAATGGTTCATGTGGGTTTTGTGTGTTTCAATGGTCATTTCTGGTGAGTGACATGGTTGATGCCAATTTTACTGTCTGTATATGTACTGCATCAAGGTTAAAGATTGGCAACATTGAGGCACTCCATGTTTGCTTCCTTTCAAATTTCAATTCACCACTATTTATTGCAAATACTGCAGAACTACTGCTAATCAGTGTTTTAATGAAATGCAAATGCACCTTTTGCGCTGTACTTCTTGTAAAGTTACTCTGGTTTTTAGCTTCCCTAAAACTGGTCAGTTTTACTACCATGAGCAAAGTGTACCTGAACTAGAGAATAGTTCAAGTTTTTCTCCCTACAGAGCAACACCTTAGGACACATCTTCTCTTCTGTCCAGTCACTGTTTTGTAAAAAGGACAAGCAAACATGCACTTCTGCAGCAGACATCGCCACCCATGGAGAGATGTGAGAAAAGGGGTCTCTGGGTTGATGTGTCAAAATGTGGGTGCACGGGAGGTAAAGAGGTGTTGAGAAGAGGTGAGGGAAGGTTGATGGTGTTAGATGGGAATAAAGAAGCCTCCTTACCAAACAGTTCAGATTTACTCTCCCTGGCTTTGTGGACTTCCGAGGAAGACAATCTTTAGTCAGGGAAGAGAGAACACACTGCTGTCTAGATTCTGTTCATATGTTCCTCCAGTTCATATTCGAAATGTCTGGCCATTATAAAATGCAGGAATGCCATGATACTGTATGTAGATTTCAGTACAGTTTATCATACATGGCATTAGACAGTGGGCCACTATGGGATTTTTTTCTCATCCTCAGTGTTAAACATGGCCATCCCTGCCCACCACATTCATACTATATAGTGCCATAAATGTCACTTGCCTTAATAGAAACGGAAACAGGGAAGAACGGTAAATGTGATATCCAAAGAAACCTATTTATTATTAGTTAAATATGTCCTTTTCTGCGAGTAGCAAACCAGTCTGTAATTTGTGTTTTCCTGACAGCCTACAGTGCTTAAGCCATAGGTTGTGTTGACTAGCTGAAAGTTTTCACATACAATCTTCTGATATACCTTTCTGTTAACGGCTTATTTATTATATAGAACCCTGACTTTTGGGCCTTCCAGCTTGGCCTTCACACTTTGCAGTGCATTAAGACAAAATTCAGTGTATTCTCAAAGCAAAAAATGCAGGACTATAGGACTTTCTGTAGCAGCACATTTGCAGTTCTGATGAGTACAGAGAATCTTTTTAAAACAGTGCCAAATAAAACGTACCTGCCTTATATGAAAATATGTTCAACAATTTGTACAGATCATTGCCACCATAAGAATATTCATCAATCGTATCGGGCTTTATAAGTAGTCTGCAGGTGTCCCTGTGCTCATCAGAACTAAAAATTTGTTCATATTCGTAGTTGTTCAGTAGTATTTGTCCACAAAGAGACATTTCATAAGAGACATAGTTCTGTTTGATATGAAACATATATGAATCCAGATTCTCTGACAAGTGATTTGAGTAAATGTTGCTAGCTCACTAAAAATAAAAATAAAAACAAAAAGTGCACTATAGTTTCAAATAAAATTTGGAATTCAAGACAAGAACCAGTCTGAAAGGGCTTTGATTTTAGGACAAAGTCAAAACATAAAAGCTTGTTTGTCTCATGGGTACACTCCCTCGGATTTGTGCAAAAGCCTACCTTCTTTTTTTAATTGGATATGTATGTAAATTGTCTAGTTCCATTCATTTGTCTACCCTTAACTCAGATAGACATGGTTCCTTTGTCTTCATATATGACTGTGTGGTGTATGTGTACGTGTGTGTGTGTGTGTGTGTGTGTGTGTGTGTGTGTTTTATGTATTAATATTATCGTACAGTACATAATATCTGACTACTGCTCCTATTCGCTCAGATTTTGCCGACAGTGTGTTTGTCACTGGACTTAAATAAGACATATATTACACTGTGACACACTATTCAATTCATTTAAATAAAAAATTAAATCCAAAATATTGTCTTTACATTCATGTCAACCTGAATTCACAGATTAAAAAAATGAAAATACCTCAGTCCTGATGGGTAAAATTATATTAATAAATAATATTGATGGTAATTGTTTTTTTGTAATAAGCATATTACTACCACTACTACTAAAATAGTATTTAGATTAATACCAGAGGTACATGTACTCTGGTACCAACTTGAGATTCTGGCCCAAATAGGTGTATTATACTCGTGCTGTGCCCCCAAATGCATTCAGAAACTTCCTATATGCTAGCAAAATCTGTTATAACTTTGCATGGCATGCTTCTGTTTAATGGGAAGTCTAGCTTTAGGGTAGTGGCAGAAGGAAAGTCCCCAATCAGTTTCCTATGACCCCTAATTCCAGCCTGCCCTGTGCTATTGGGATGGTCATAAGTTTAGGGTTAAGGGGCAAATGTATACCACTGACCCCAAAAAGTAATTTGGCAGAAGTCTAAAGCACTTGGTTGCCGTCTCATCGGGCCCACATAACAGGACCGAAAAAATATGGGCAAAGGGTATTTAAACTGTGGATTAAAAAAAACTTGTCAGCTAGGAAGTGAGGGCGATTGGTACAGGGCTCATTCCACATAGGTTGAAGTCCAACCGCTTCACTCTGTTCTCCCCCAACCCCACCCACCCTACTGGGAGCTGCAGCAAGCATGCCAGTCTGAAATACCATTCACCACTGTCCAGAAAAAAAGCAAAAACAAATATTCAACCAATAAAAAAATCCTGAAAGATTCAAACTTAAGAAATAAACCCATATATACATTTTACATGTTTTTTTTTCTTGGTTTTCGTGTTTTATACGCATTTATTTCCTTTCAGAGTGGACTATATTTTCCTTCTTTTTTAATACTGAAATTTGCATGTAGCTTGTGGACGATCTCTCAAAATTCTTGCCCTCCTTCATTTTCTCTGTTCCATCCATCCCCCACTCCTTCTCTCTCTCTCTCTCTGTTTTAGCCCACCTTCTGTGGATTGGTGGCCCTCACACCCTGCTCGTACGTGATTCGCTGGCTGATGAGATACTGGGCTGCCTGTGTGGCAGCAGGTGATCCTGTGATGGTGACTTTCCGGTTCCTGGTGCCAGGAACAAACTCTCCCTTCTTAGAGATCTGGATTCGGGCTCCCGTTAGTTCCTGGTACTCCACGAGCGTCTTGCCTCCCTTGCCCAAGATGGCTCCCACTAAGTTTTCAGGGACTGCGATCTCAACCACATCCTTGGCACCCTCGGCCAGCTTCTCAGTGGCTAGTAACGAACTTGCTACTAGTGGGGATGCTGCACTTAGATAGCCGTTGGTAGCACCAGTGGCAGCAGCCAGTGACCCTAGCGTGAATCCTCCCAAGCTAGTGGCTGGATGGCCTGTACTGGTGGAGGCGTCGTTGGCATAGGAAGCCAGCAGGTTGGCGGCTGCAGCTGCAGCAGGGTTGGCGCTGGCTGCCACAGCTGCCAGGACCCCTGAGGCAGCAGCTGGGTTGAGCCCCAGACCAAGAGAATTAGTGTTGTATCCATAGCTGGCCAATGTGTTGAGAGCTGATGTGATGGCGAGGAGGTCATTCCCTGAGAAACTGGACATAGCAGCAGTAGGGAAGGCGCCCACACCTGCTAGACTGGCCTGGCCCAGAAGACTGGAGGCTGTGGCAGCGGCTGCCGCAGCCGCAGCGGGCATGACCTCTGCTGAGTTAGCATACGGTGAGCCTGTGGGGTTGGAGTTAGCCACTGGGCCTGTGATATTGGAGTAGCTGATGTTAAGACAGCTGCTGCTCTGTGGGTCTTCCTGGATTTTCTGCACAATTATCTCCACAGCCTTGCGATTCTGCTCAGGCTCTCCACTAATGGTCACCACACGTTCCTGCAGGTTTATACCCTCTGGTTTCTGTGAGAGCTGCACCCATGCTCCCGATTGCTCCATCACCGCCTTTACCGTGGCTCCACCTTTACCAATGATCAGCCCTGCTGTGCTGTTTGGCACGATCAGCTTGGCCTGGAGAACACAAAAGCAGAGCAGAGAACATTAACACTCCCTGATCATCTATGTCACACCCCTTCTGATAAACACCATTTCTTTACAAAATCTAATCTAATGATAGATTTTAGTATATGAGGTGCTATACTTTTGGCCTGATTGGGTATCCTCTGGTTCATATTTTTGGGGATAAACTACCAGTCTAAAAATAAAGCCATGAAGAAAGTATAAACAGTGGTTGCCATGGTTTCTTGAGCTTGGAACGGCATCCAATGAGGAACTCAAAGTTCTCCCTGCATACTGATCTTATTAAAACAGAGTTCAGTTTATTGCACTAGAGAACAAACATGTTCTGGTATTCTGAGTCACTTAGGAGATGATGTCAGAAAGGGCAGTTATGGCTGATGTTTGTGTTCATGTTGGTTGGGTGACAAAAAGAGTTCTTCATTATGTAGAATACAATATGTCTGCCTGCCAGGATTTTTAAACACACCGTCTTACTGATTAGATATGGGATGCCATATCAGGAAGAACTTTGGAAGTGCATAAAGTATGGAACACACAGAGAGAAAAGGAAGAGGTAATCATTTATTCCTACAGAAAAGATAAGAAATCCTGAAACAAATGTAAGATTATCACAGCACACAGAATGAAACAAGTGAGTGAGCAAGAGTTTTTTTGTCCTTGTGCTTTCTGTGCTGTGAATCACTGGGTAAAAAGAGGATCCTCGTGAAAGCATCGACTCCCAGGGGTCAGTGTTTCCATGGCAACTCTAGCATTCAAGGGGCCACTGAAAGAGAGTCAGAACGGTGCATAGCAACCAGCCAACCTTTTCTACACACATACAAACACACACCTGCACACACAGAAAAGCAACCATTGTCTTAAATAAGGTCTCCCAGATACTAAAAAAATATCAAAACTCAGACGTAGGGCAAAAATACTGGCTGGGTGTGTGATGGTCCATTATGTCTTTTGTTATTCTCAGGATATGGAAGAAGGTGGAGGGCTGCACTTCCTGTCTAAATAAACTAATAATGTCAGTGCCATGCCTTATATCTGTTACATTATGTATAATAACAGTGTGTAACTGAGATTCTAATATTTTATACAAAAAAAGCAGACGCTACAAAGTTCTGACAGTCTCTTAGTTTAATTTCATTTAATGACAAGCCTCGGGATCACAGCAACGCATACAATTCTGGTTGTGAAATATTGTTAAAATGACAGATAGGGAGAAAGAAATACTTTTAAAAAAAATGATGGGAGGAGTAGGCTGACAGAACCAAGAGGAAGAAGTGTGTGTGTGTGTGTGTGTGTGTGTGTGTGTGTGTGTGTGCGTGTGTGTGTGTGTGTGTGTGTGAGTGAGTGAGGACAAAGTAAATGGGAAAGGAGTGGGGCAGAAAAGCGGTGGTGATCGGTTTTGTTTTTTATGTTTCCTTTGCTTTTCACTTTATGCATCAAAGCCATCAACAGTTTCATGCTTTAAAAACATGAGTCACCTGAAGTCTGCAATAGCCATCCGACAGTGCATATGCAAAGAAATCTAAAGCAAGGACTGACAGAATTTTACTTTCAATTTCCCCCCATAAAATAGAGGAGACAGGCTGAATAGGGCAACGTAGCCTTGTTCTTTCACTTTGCAGCATGACCAGAAATGTACCGCTTAACTGTTAGGAACAAGTTTCTTTGGACTGAACCTGCCTTGGACTGAGATTACAAAACTCAGTGTGGATACCTTCAATTCTAAGATCACCTTAAAAATATGAGGTTGCCAATCAGCGTTTGATTACTATGACAACTATTTCATTTACCTTATAGTTAGTTATAGGCACTAAAAACAATGAAGATATTTAAGTCAGGTTTTTTTTGGGGGGTTTTTTTGGTAAATATTTTGCATGGACAAACTTGGCTACAGTCAATCATCAGCATTCTTGGTTTTCACTTTCTAATTTCCTGAGTTTAAGTAAATGGAAATTTGTTCACAATTGTTCCAATGTTCCAATTGTTCCAAAATCACAGACTATGTATATACATAATTCATTTATTAAAGTCACATTTTGTTAAAATGTTCAATTTGGTAAAGATGTACAGACACTTTTTTGTGATTGATTGGGCGTAGAGAAATGTGCATATTTTTCCACACCTAGAGTAATGCTATATATAATCATATTATATTTAAGTAGGTGTGTCCAAACTTTTCACTGATACTGTACATACCTGTTTAAGATTTAACCACATAAGTACCATGAGTATCCAAATTCTTATCCTTCCCGGCATCAACCTCCAGTTATCCTATCGGCAAAGTTCTTTTATAGGTTGTAGGTAGCCAGATGATTGAACTGGATGCATAATGCACTAAGCTCTTTTTCACTATTCAGTATACAGGTATAAAAGGGTAAAATAGAAAATCATATGTATATGCAAGTTTACAAAGAAAGAGCGAGATTGAATGTGAAAGAGAAAAAAAGTTCAGTGTGCTGCTGTGCCACCAGCCATATGGGATCACTAGACTTTGATGAACTGCTAGTGGCTTACAGGGGTCTGTGGACAACAGGCAATAAAACACAACTCAGCCATGAAGGACCCATGCATGCACTGTATTATTGCTGTTTAAAGGATTTTATGACATACTTTGCTACATCATTGCTTCACAAATCATATATAATGAAATTGTTGCTTGAGCACAGTGCAAATTTATTGAAGATGATGTTTTCTTTTTATTTTGCTATTGCTGATGTAGCAAATGAGCTCCATGACTGTAAGGGACTAAATAGGCTGTGCAATAGGGGTCATGACACCTACAGTACCAACCCTTCATAAACATTTCACACCACAACACATGTTAACATAGAACTTAAATTTGTGTCTCTTTGTAAGCAGCATCATGACTAAACTTGAACTTGAATAGCTTTCTGAGCTCTCTTTGAGGCATGCAGTGGGATGAAGGCTTTGGACTAAATATCAAGTCCATTGAGGACCCTGTCCAACCCTCTTAGGAAAACAGCAACTGTTTCCGACTGCGCGCACGCGCACACAAACACAGACACACACACACACACACAATCTCTGTACCTCAAAGTGGTGCCTGATTCCATGGTCGAAGCTGTTTGCACTTTGAAGTCTTAAGCGCTCGACTTTAGGATAATCGCATGTCTCCTGATCCTGGGCTTACTGGCCCATCTCTTCTCTGCATCTGCTGCCCTGACCACTGGCATTAACGCGGAAAAAGAGGCCAACATAACTCACGGCTGGATAAAAATAACATCTTGTCCTTTTCTCACCTACAGCATCTGAAACTTGACAGAAGTTGCTCTTCACTACAACAGTTCTCAAAATGGCAACGCCTTTCAGACCAAAAAAGACGCAGACAGGGAAGGAGCATGGCCTGGAGGCAGATGCTGACTTTGTTGTCATTTCTCAACCAAATGGAACTGAGAAGTTTGCTCTAGCCTGGAGGATTACTTGCGCCTGTCATTTCCATCCTTCCTTATGTCATGCTAAGCTTCATATTTAACCTTTGCTTCCTTTCACATCAAGCCCTGTTTAAAGCTCATGATATGACACAAGCAAAGAGATGCTGAGCCAAAGAATTAGTGGATCACTATAAACAATACACGAAATCTCTATCAACATATCACACTATATCTCTATTGCATCAGATCCATTGGTGATACTCTGCAGAACCATAAGGGCTTATATGGATCCAAAAATAGTCTGAACTATAATGGCCAAAATAGTGCTCCCAAAGAGCAAATCCTCCTCACTGCACCGCACCCACAATGGCTTTCAAAGTGTCCAGCAGGGATATGCCATCTGATATACTGCTATATTGAAATCTGGGATTATCACAATGGTATTCAAGGCGACAAAGCTGCTGTCCTGAATCTACAGTCATGTGCAAAAGTATTAGGCCACCATTAGATTTGATGTTTCAGTAGTGGTATAATGACCATATATGATATATTTCAAACATGGCTTTTTCATTCTATAGTACCTTTTTCCACTGATCTGTATTACATTCTGGGTGAACTTTAGTATTTTTTAGTACTAAATCTACTAAAAAGTGGTTTCTTAGCCCTTTCCCAAAGACCATTTCTTATTAAGCTTCTTTGGTGTCAAGTTGTCATACAGATAAATCTGCCAGATGCTGCTATTGTTCAAGTATAAGGGGGGCACACACTAAATACTTTTCACTCAGATTTTATTTTAGTTTTTTATTAATACTGTATACAAATTTCTTGTATTTTCTGCTCATATTCTAATAAAAAGAAATAATTAAACATGGTCATAGTCATTATACCATAGTTAAAAGAATGGTACAGCTAATCTAAAGGTGGCCTAAAACTGTACAATACTGTATATACAAAGTTACTAAAGCTAATAAACATATGTACTGTTTTATGTAAGAGATTTTGGTAACTGATTAAAGTATGTGATTAGCTGAATGGTTTTCTCTATATGTACATTTGTGTATATGAACATTAATATTTTTTTGTCCTCTGTATGTGCAGTTTCATACACATTTTTTTATTTGTATTTAAAACTATTTTTGCTTTACAGAGTTTGTTTATATATCGCTAAGTTTCCTATGACCTTTTTTTTTTTAAATCAATGCAGTATGGTTAGAAATGCTGCAAATGCACCAGTCAAACACCGGATATTTCTTTGAACAAAGTAGAATACGCAATCTTCTACATTATGTATCTTTAGAAATATTCATAACATTAGAACTATAAGTATTTTTATATTTCAGCGAATGTGGTTAGTCACAAACTAGTCGAATAATCATTGGAATTGAAATCCTGTGGGTGGTTACAATCCCTGCAAAAGTCATGCACACCTGTAAAAATCGTTATTTCGCATTTCTGGTTTAATCACAAACTCACATGGAGCCATGAAATGCAGCTTGTGAGCTGCTTTAGGAAAAGATTAAAACATATTCAAATTAATTTATAAAAAACATTGTACCCATATCCCAATAGTTTTATAAAAACCTACATTTAGTATAAAACTGTCTAAAATTTGGACAGTTTTTAGTAAAGATCAAATAAATGGCTCACACATTAAATATGTTTCAGGGAAAAGTGTGGCAGGTATTAGCAAAAGAGATGCTAAAAATTAAATAAACATGGACAACTTTCTTTAGATGCTAGATATGACAAAACCTATTCCCTGTAGACAGCCACACTCACATAATACAATATAAAATGTTCTTGTTTTTTTAAATGTATATTTAATAAGGGTTTGATTTAATCTGAACTTGTTTGGCATTTTCTTTAATGACAGCTCAAGGCCTTCACCCATTAATGATTCCCACAACCTACGTAACTAGGAGCTGAAGATGATCAGACAGTGTGTAACACTAAGAATAGGAAACAGTGTATAGGTATGCAGTTCCAAAGATACAGTGTCCCAGAAATGGCAACATGTTATATTTTAGAATATTTAAAATATCAGAAGATGTTTTATGTTGTCCATAGGCAAAGGCAAACACTATTGCTTGCTTAATAAACATGCTTAGAAATCTCCTCAGATCTGTATTTGTATTTTCAGCTTTTACATATGCTAATGATTTTAGCCCGAATTTTCTTTGAGAGTCATCATTGCCAAGTCCAACCCCCTAACTGTGCTTCATGGCAAAGTGCATGCGCTTTCTCCATGACACATCTATTCTAAAGCTAGCCATCACCACTATTCAAGAAGCAGCTCATGTAACAACACTAAAGGATTTACACACTTGGAGGCTGGTACCTTCTGTACACGTTTTCTTGGGTGGCATTGCCAGGGATCAAACCAAAATATCCTTATGAAGGTGTAAATAATTTTTTTGTGCCACTTGCAGCCAATAAAAATGAAATTACTTATAAAAATTTCATACACTAAAAAAAATACATTTGCATTGTTTATGTCTTGAGAAAAGCCTTGTGTAAAATATTAGCAATATTATAATAGCATCAGTCATTTTATAAATATAGGGTCTTTCGAGTGATGATAAAGCAAGATATCAAACATGTGCTTCCTCTACACGTACACACACACAGTGCCAACTAAGCCCTCTTTCCTCCAAAAAACAATCAGAGTCCAACATTATGAGGATGCACTTCATTGTCAGAAAGCTGATGTTGTGTAAGACTTTCCCTCTACCCCATCTGCTCTCCAAGTTGGATTGATACTGATCAGAGAAACATGGTGATCTTTTGCAGTCAGATGATAGATTTGAAGGTTAAAAATGGCAAAAAGATATTTCGGGCTGCCTCTAGACCCTGCAAAGCATAGGCAAGAAAAAGAATGGAAGGGCAGTGTCAGACTAAAGGTGTCTTTCTCATATGGTTATTGCAATTATCCTGAAGTCGCTTTTAATTTAGCAGATGAGCACGTCACACTTTGGTGATTCACTTGTGTGTGTGTATTATGGTCTGTGTGCGTGGTAGTATCGCTCCAATGAGAACTCTTATTAGATTCAAGATGTGGGATAATTAAATAGGCTGGGTTTGGTGGTGTCTTGAGGGGCAATATAGCAAACATTAAAACCTATGAAGACCAATTTCAATTATCAATCCAACAGAAAAAGCAGCAATACCATATGTTTTTATTCCCAATAAAGATCAATTCTACTAAGATAGGATATTAGTAATAATAGCCTTACAATCATTAAACAAACCATTAAACAATTAAAACCTTAAAAGATATTTTAAACAAGTTGATAACTGCTCACTACATGCATATAATGTACTCTTTTACATAGCAAACATCTGTTTAAGAAGAAAAAAGATGCGCTCTTCACCACATGTTTCTTAAAACGTTTTTAACTCTGGAGCTGATTGCATGTGTAAGGGAGAATTTATGTAAAGCCTTCTTTTGTATGTCGTCTGTGATATCATTTCCCTCTAATGAATAGTCTCACAAACAGATAATGATGCAGTTCTCACAAATAAATGGTTTATTTTCCTGTTCTGTAAGAGAGAATAAATCTTTTTACAATCATTCTCACATGGAGTGCAATCGCAAGTCATTTCAAACTATGTAGACCCCTGATATCCTGTACATTTGCGACCACTTCCTGTAGGAACCAGGAATAACAGGATGTGGGAAGCAGGTGGTACTCTATTAAGGAAGAGGCCAGACAAAAAATAAATAAATAAACTGTGCCTAAAAGATTAGGCTTCATTCAAATTGTCATGATTGTTGCCCCTGTCCCTTTTCATTCCGTTTGTCATTAAGTTGTCAGGAGATAGGTATGAGAAATTCATGTCTAACTTGTTTAAAAACTCACCTTAGCCAATTATTATTGTACAAATCACAAATTTAGCTCATATTGTTGTTTATTCATTCCATATCCACATGCTGAACAGTTCAGGTCAACAAACCTTCTAGGGTGTGTAGAAATAGAGAAACAACACAATGCCAATTCACAATTAAAGTTAAAGAAGGCACTTTCCCTTAATTATAGAGTTTGAGCATGTGTACACAGTTTATCAAATAACTGAATAAAAACACAATTTACACTGGTAAACACATGAAACCAAAACCATATAACAAATTCATAACTGTTAGTATGCTTAGCTTCAGATCAAGTATAACAAAATACCTAGATTTGTATTTCACGTTACCATTGGTGGGTGGTATTGGGATACATTTAGTCTATTCCCTGTACTTATAATGGTGCTTGAAAGTTTGTTAAGCCTTAAGAATCCTGTATTTCTGCATAAATAATAGCTAAAACAAGTTTTCAAACAAATTGTTAAATGTATAAAAAAAACCTAAATTAAACATTTTGGGTGTGAAAAAAATCCATTGGTATATATCTGTGAGTGGTAAAAGTATGTGCATTCAGTATCTACTGTGACCTTATTGTTCAGCAAAAGTTTAATCTAAGTAAATGTAACATTTTAAAGGAAAAATATGTTGCTTCAAAATTTCACAGTGTCAACAAATC
>JAUZSU010000700.1:0-28831 GCA_034780255.1 Parotocinclus maculicauda
CTTATACAGTCTTACAATCCAAACCTTGCTTAAGGGCCCAACTGTGGCAGCTTGGCAGAGGTGGGATTTGAAACCTGGACCTTCTAGTCCAGAGGCCAGTACCTTTACCGCTAGGCTACCAAGTCCCTGTTTATCTAGGCAAGACAATGCCAAGCCACGTTCTGCACACGTTACAACAGCTTGGCTTTGTAGTAAAAGAGTGCGGGTACTAGACTGGCCTGCCTGCAGTCCAGACCTTTCTTCCATTGAACATTTGTGGTGCATTATGAAGCAAAAAATATGACAACAGAGACCCCAGACTGTTGAGCAACTGAAGTTGTACATCAAACTACAATGGGAAATAACTCAACTTACAAAGCTTCAACAATTAGTATCCTCAGTTCCCAGACCCTTACTGAGTGTTGGTACAGTAATGTAACACAGTGGTAAACATGCCCCTGTCCCAACTCTTTTGGAACGTGTTGCAGGTATCAAATTCAAAATGAGTAAATATTTGCAAAAAAACAATAAAGTTTATCTGTTTGAACGGATAAACAGTTTTAAATATTTTGTCTTTGTAGTGTATTAAATTGAATATGGGTTCAAAAGCATTTGCAAATCATCGTAATCGATATTTTTTCATGTTTTACACAATGTCCCAACTTCATTGGAATTGGGGTTGTATATGTTAGAATATTAATATTGCAGATGGAATGTAAAGAAGGGAAGTAAACAATAATAACCATGTTCAATTTTGTTTTAGACTCTGGACTAACTGGTACCACTGGTCCTCCTGGTCCTCCTGGTCCTCCTGGCCCAGCTGGCTCTGTGTCTGCCAGTGACATCACTGCATTGCTACAAAGTAAGTGTTCTACACTAGACGTAAAGAGGTAAAACTACATATAATGTCCTCAACCCTTGCTAAAAACCTTTTTATTGCTGTTGTTCAGGAGATGACGTTAGGCGTTATGTAATTGGATCATCTGGCTCTTCAGGGGGTGCAAGTTCAGCCAGTTTTGACATGCAGGAGGTGGCAAACTATGTTTTGAGACTAATGCATGGTAAGTTGGTCGGACTTCAAGAGGATTAAAGGATGTGCATCTGCAGTATAATAAAATGATTTTTACAAAGCCCAATTTTTTAATGATAAAAAAAATCAATTGTCTCTTTGCTTTCAGACCGTGGATTGACTGGCAGACCTGGACCTCCTGGCCCACCAGGCCAACCAGGATCCACCTATAGTGACATAACTGCTTTGATACAGCGTAAGTCAGTTTGTGGCTTTAAAATATTGGCATAAAGTACTTTTGGACCAATTCTGTAACGTTAGATGTTACATTTGACTTAATGTCAATAATTAATAATTGTAATGTAATTGGTAATGTAATGTTGTCTTTATCTAAAGGGTCAGGCCTTGGTGGAAATGTTGGTGTTCCAGGTCCTCCCGGTCCCCCAGGGAGACCAGGCCTGCGTGGTCCAGTCGGTCCTCAAGGCCCTTCAGGTACCATAATCTTCTCAGGCTTGTCGGGTTCCTCAAGTTCCTCAGGATTGTCAGGCTCCTCAAGTTCCTCAGGCTTGTCAGGTTTCTCAAGTTCCTCAGGCTTGTCAGGCTCCTCAAGTTCCTCAGGCTCGTCAGGCTCCTCAGGCTCCTCAAGTTCCTCAGGCTCGTCAGGCTCCTCAAGTTCCTCAGGCTCAGGATACAGTCTTGAAGACCTCCAAGCTTACCTGCGTAGTGAGTTTCTCAGTATGGATTCTCTCTTCTCTTAAAACACAGACAATTGTCCATTTCATTTTTTAAAAATTGTGTTTTTCAGATTCTGGCTTGCGAGGGGCTCCCGGCCTTCCTGGCCCTCCAGGACCTCAGGGGCCTCCAGGAGACTCAAGGGCTTTAGTTTCATATGACAGAGCCAGCCAGAGAGAATACATTCGGGCTGAGCTTCAGGATTATCTTAACAGTGAGTTGATCACAGATTCCCACAGACTCATGCCATCTGCCATTATCTTGTTGCACTGTAAAAGATTCGGTGATGGTGTCAATAAAAATTTATAAAAATAAAAAATAACATAGATACAAAATATCAAAATGGCTGTAAGACCCTGTTTAAGCAGAGCTCATGCTCATTTGTAGATCACCAGCGTGTGATACACATATCGATTCACCAGACCCACTGATTTACCACACATATCGATTCACCAGATCCACTGATTTACCACACATATTGATTCACCAGATCCACTGATTTACCACACATATTGATTCTCCAGATCCACTGATTTACCACACATATTGATTCTCCAGATCCACTGATTTACCACACATATTGATTCACCAGATCCACTGATTTACCACACATATTGATTAACCAGATCCACTGATTTACCACACACATCGATTCACCAGATCCATTGATTTACCACACATATTGATTCACCAGATCCACTGATTCGCTACATCTACTCACCACATATATTGATTCACCAGATCTACTCACCACATATATTGGTTCACTAGATCCACTGATTTGCCAGATCTACTCACCACATATATCGAAATAAAAAGATCCGCCCTGTTATCTGACTGGAATAACAGTTAAGAATTATAGACAGCTCTGCTAAATGAATGAATCAGTCTATATTTTAATAGCGTGTGCTTTGTTCAGGTGACTCGATGCGGCGCTTCACCTCAAGTCTTCCTGGTCCTCCTGGTCCTGCTGGTCCTCCAGGACCCCGTGGAGAAAAAGGTGACCGTGGCGAGTCTGCTGTTGGAGGTGGCTACTACTATAGCACTGAGCGTAACGGAGGGAGGCTGGCTGAAGCAGACTACTCCAATGTTGCTTCAAGGGTCACTGAATACATTCGCAGTGAGTGAAATGAAAAACATTTTTTATGTTGCGAGTGGTAAATGGTGATCCTGCATCAGGTACAACACTAAATCAGAGAAGGTCAGAACCGTATAGAAAACAAAAATACTATTACTACTACTACTAATAATAAGCACTTTTGTCTTACCTTTACTTTTATTTTTTTGCAGATACAGTATATTATTAGATATTTCATGTCGCGTCTGGTCAAGTACCTTTCATTCAAAAAAGCAAATTGCAAAAGCATTATCAAGAAAAGATGTTTGAGGAGCAAAAGTGGACAATGGATGTTCAGTTTGTCAACAAATGCATTAAATTATTTCATTTTATATAAACAATGGAAAGAAAGACTGAAAGATGATTTACATATTTCTCCATCTACAGTGCATAATATGATTAACCATATGATGAAACTCTTCATGTGAGTAGAAATGACAACATTATAAAGTGGTAAATGCTTTACCATCCCAACAATTTTGGAATGTGTTTGTCAAGGAATTAATGTTAATTAACAAATGAAATGACCAAACACAACATGAAATATCTTGGGTTTGTTGCAACGTTCTCTGATATGGGGTTTGTACATACAGTATGTTTGTGTGATATGTAAGAGAATAACCTAACCCCTCCTCAATTCTTCACCAGGTCAGGGCTTGCTTCAGGAAATTAATGATGAATATTGGAGAGGACGTTCCATGGGTGTCCAAGGACCTCCTGGGCCTCCTGGGCCACCTGGTCATCCTGGATACAGCAGAGTTTTTACTTCCTATGGGAATGTCACTGCTGATCTTATGGAATTCTTCAGAGGTAAGCACTCTACTGTGATTATAACAAGAACCAGTAGATTTAGCTTTGAGGCACAGTCTGTTCATGTGATATACCTAAAGTTGCAATGAATCTGACCAAATTTTCACCACAGTTTGTTAAGCCACCATATACTGATTCATCTCACATATCAATGCACTAGATCTACTAAATGCACCACACAAACTGATTTACCAGATCTACTACATTCACCACACAAACTGATTCACCAGATCTACTACATTCACCACACATATTGATTTATCAGATCTACTACATTCACCACACATATCAATTCACCAGATCCACTACATTCACCACACATATTGATTCACCAGATCAACTAAATTCACCACACAAACTGATTCACCAGATCTATGACATTCACCACACATATTGATTCACCAGATCTACTACATTCACCACACATATTGATTCACCAGATCTACTACATTCACCACACATATCGATTCACCAGATCTACTATATTCACCACACATATTGATACACCAGATCAACTAAATTCACCACACAAATTGATTCACTAGATCTACTAAATTCACACCACAAATTGAATCACTAGATCTACTACAGTCACCACATCTACTACATTCACCACACATACTGATTTACCAGATCTACCAAATTCACCACTCAAATCAATTTAACAGATCTGCTAATTTAATACACAACTCAACTCACCAGATCTAATTCACAGCACATATTAAGTCACCAGATCTATTACATTCACCACACATATCAATTCACCAGATCTACTACATTCACCACACATATTAATTCACCAGATCTACTACATTCACCACACATATCGATTCACCAGATCTACTAAATTCACCACACATATCGATTCACCAGATCTACTAAATTCACCATACAAATTGATTCAACAGATCTGCTAATTTAATACACAACTCAACTCACCAGATCTAATTTACCGCACATATTGAGTCACCAGATCTACTACATTCACCACACATATCGATTCACCAGATCTACTAAATTCACCACACAAATCGATTAATCAGATCTACTAAATTCACCACACATATTGATTTACCAGATCAACTAAATTCACCACACAAATCGATTAATCAGATCTACTAAATTCACCACACAAATCGATTCACCAGATCTACTATATTCACCACACATATTGATTTACCAGATCTACTAAATTGACCAAACAAATCTATTAATCAGATCTACTACATTCACCACACAAATTGATTTACCAGATATACTAAATTCACCACACAAATCGATTCACCAGATCTGCTAATTTAATACACAACTCAACTCACCAGATCTAATTCACATATTGAGTCACCAGATCTACTAATTCAGCACACAAATCAATTCACCAGATCTACTGATTCACCACATATACAGATTCTTCGCACATATAGATTTACTAGATATATTGATTCACCTTGCTAATCAATACCTGTCTGTGCTTATCATTTTTAAATACCATTTTTTAGTACATGGTAGTGTTCCAGGCCCACCTGGTAGGCAAGGGCAAAAAGGAGAAAGAGGATACCCCGGACCTAAAGGTATGTGTGAAAAATGTTATATTTTGTCATGCCATACAGAGCTATCTTTATGCTTAAAAACATTTGCCGATTAGCAATGCGTATGTGCAAACCCAGTGGGTAGAGGTAGCTGCTCGTAACTACAGTTTTGGAGGGTTTTGGTTTAATCCTGGCTTGAAACCTGAAGGTCGAGTGGCACCTTAATGCAAGAACCCCAGCCACTTAGAGTACTCAGTGTCAGTCCCAAGGTAAAAAAAACCCCACAAAAACGCCTATGGTGTTTTGTCAAGTAGGTTAGTTGTAATTCAGGAGAACACAGATTATACGTTGTTTAGGGAAATGCTAAGTAATTAAAAATGACCTTTAAATGCATAAAGGAATTATTCTTTTAATATAAAGGTGAAATGGGAATACGAGGATATCCTGGTGTTCAGGGACAAAGAGGTCCAGAGGGACCACAAGGACCAAAGGGCGAGAAAGGTAATGTATAGTTTTTGTAACTGTTGCTTTGTGACAGCTTCCTAACAGCTCAAGTTTTAATACCAGCTGGATCTTTTATTGCATCTTTAAGCAGGAATTCTATCAGTATGTACAGCCCCAAATCAAGAAGTTGGGACAGTATGGATATGCATATAAAACACACAGACCTGAGCTGAGATATTTCATTTTTTAAAAGTTGGGATGGTAACCACTTTGTAATTTTGCCGTTCCTTTTCACCACACTTAAAATACGTTTTAACACAGAGGATACCCAGCGATTTAGTGTTTCAGGTGTTTGTTCTGCAAACATGTCTTAAAATGTGCATTTTTATCCACACATTCACTATTGGGGAAAGTCAGTCCCGGTCCCGTACCCTCGTTCCACAGTCATGCCTTGTTGAAGATGGCAAAGATGACTTCTTTATTTATATATATATATATATATATATATTACTGTAAGCTCTAAATGTACATTTCTACATTAATGCTGCCATCACAGAAATCAAATATCCCACTGTCTGCAATTGTAAAAAAAAAAGTAAATGTAAGAAACACTGTCCTACCCTTTTCTGATTTGGGGTTACAATTCTAAGAACAAACAACCTGCTGTTGTTGGTGTCCCGGGATCCAGGATTGTATAAGCTCTCCTGTATGGGTGTGAGGGACGGCATCCTGCTTCCCTGTTGATCCAAGTGTCAACACCACACTTGGGCATATGTGAGCACAGCTACCTAATAAATAATCAGACAGAATCAGAATGGCAGTTCAAAGCGATGCTGTAGCAAAGCAAAGGACCAGGCAGATAGTCAAGTTAAATCAGACTTATTTATAAAAATTGTCTGAAAGCAGCTTTACAATTACAGATGATCTTCTAATATCTAGGGCCAAATTGAGATAGCACAGTTGGTGCACTGCTCCAGAGAACTCTTGGCCTGGATTCCTCTGTATGGAGTTTGCATGCTTTCTCTGTATTTCTACAGAATTCTGGTTTCCTCCTACAGGCACTTTAGATCAACTGATGTCTCTAAAGTGTCACTATGTGAGTGAGTGAGTATGTGCATATGCACATGGCATGTGATAATGGCTGCTTTGTGCCCTGTGCCTCAGTTCCCCACAAAAAAGAACTGGATTAAGACTTTAGACTTACTTTTGGCTGCTGTTGCTGCCAAGTCTGAGTCACTGCCGTATATGCTACAACAGCCATGCTATACCTATTATACTTTTACTAATTATAATCATCTAATGTGATCAAATTTTGGGACAAGACCAAGGACAGCAGAATAAATACATTGCATACGTAAATTAGGGGACATTTCATTAGGAGAAATTCCATTTTGAAATGTGCCCTAATTTTCATGAGCAGTATATGCACGACAGTATGTAATCCTGGATTAAAGAGATCTTGTGTGTTGGTCCTGTTACTGCATAAATATACTATAATGTGAACAAAATGCTTGCGTGAAATGTAATCATCTCAGTAGTGAGAGACAGAAGTAAGTAATCATCCCTCATGTCTATTTCACACAGGTGAAGTCCTGCTTGGTCGGCGGAGGAGGAGCACTGGTGTTTAAAGGCTAACCTTAGTGTAATAGCCTTTTTCCATTTCATGTGGGTTTGCAAGTAGAAAAAGGGCTTTGGCAAAAATAATCTCACAACATTCAGCTTTAGCAAATGCATGCTATTTAATTTAACATACATACAGATCAAATAAACTGTACTCTATTATTCATTTTTGAAACAAGGTTTTGCGTGGTCAGGGGCTCTGGTGACTATTACCAGAGGACGCAGGTGTACCCTGGATGGGACACGAGTATATCACAGCAGAGTAGATGTTGCAGCACTGGGTTTGACCTCCCATCTGCATATAATGCTCAACCCAAGGGGAAAGGCATAGCCTGGACTCGGGTCCCTGTGGCGTTTGGGTAGCGTATTAGACCCCTGTACCACCGGTTGCCTGTACTTCAAATACATTTTTAATCCGGAAGTATTTTCTGTACTGCTACTCGATTTCAGTTTTGGTAGAAGGTATTTGGCTTAATTGTTTAAAATGAAAGGAATTTTGCACTGCAACTAAAGTTTACAAACAATTATCTAATATAATCCCCTCTGTCTAACAGTTTTAACAGATCTAGACTTTTTAGTGCTATTGGGAAACTGGATTTACAATGAGGTACATTTTTATAAAAGATGTCACTGGAATATTAAAATTGTTAAGTTTAAGCGGTTTAATTAATTGACATTTGTCTGTTTAATAAGGTTTTTTCTGTTTTAAATATTCAGATGGTGGTGCTGTAAAATGAATTTAAAATAGAGGTGTAACGATACCCTGAACTCAACGATTATTGTTTATACATTTGATAAAAGCCAGTCCTTATTTAGTGCTGAAGTGTAAGCAATGCAAAACCATGCACATTTTCATGTATACGTCTTTGAACAAAAACAAAAATTTATTCCACTGCAATGAAAAGAAACTGTTTAAAAAAACACGTTTAAAAATGTGGACACTTTAAAATAGTGTGTACTTTTCTGGTAAAAAAACAACAGGACCACCCACTGTTACACAGTGGTTACAAGATGTTATTTATTTTCTTAAATTGGAAAAAAATCAGATTCACAATTAAAGGTAAGGGGTCAGCATTTCACTACAAATGGGATTCTTTTTTCTCGTATTTTAATTCTCTTCAAACTTTGCCGGTTTGCCAAACCCCCCCACCCCCAGCTTTTATATATATAATTTATCATTTATTTATATATTTTTTTCATTATTATGTTTTGTTTTTGGTCTTGCTTGGGTTATATTGTGGGTTAAAACAGGGAAAAACGTTTTTGAGGAGTATTTATAGATATTTATAGTTATAGAAAGGGGTTTTTTTTCTCCTATTCCTCGAATTTTTCGTCAGATTGTTCTATCGTTGTACTGTCAGATCCTCAATAAAAATAAATTACAAAAAAAACTACAAAAACAATATTTAGCCCAGCCCCAGAACAGGACATGCTTCTGCTAATACGACTGCACCCTCCAGTGTTCATTAATGGATTTGCATTTAAAGACGATGTAATCAAGAGAGCATCGTCCTGTTTTCGCATTGCTATAAAATGATGGATCATGGACAATCTGGATTATGAGTTTTAAGAAAAAGGACAAGTCCGTTACTTGCAAGCCACACACACAAAATACAATGGTAAGATTTTATTTACAGGATGTCAATCAACACTGGCTATTGCATACATCAGCCAAACCAAGCTTACAAATCCAAAGAGCCAAGAGTTTCTGTCCAGCTGAAAATCTCCAAGAAACCTTATTCCAGCGGAGGAGATCCTGAGTGCCATTGTTCATGCAGCTCTGTGTATTAAACCAAAGCAGCTCCATTTCCAATCGGACTAGTATTAGTACAGGGAGTCAGTTTACAGAGCTCAAAGCTCGACCTCAAATCCAGCATTCAGGATTCAGCATGCTGGACTTGTTAATCAGCTCTAAATGTGCAGAGAAAATGCACTGAATGTGTACTTCCTACAAAAACGATGCAGTAAGCGGAAGCACCGTCAATCAGTCCACCGCCGACTCTGTTTTCCCACTTAGGAAATGTACTGTCTGTGCCTCAGAGCATGCTGGGAACTCATCTGGTCATCATCATATATGGAACAATCAGCCAAACACACTGCATGCTCCACAAATGGAAGAGCTATGCCAGGGCGTGGACAAGGACCTGCAGTTTAAAAGCGTGCAGCGGCAGGTCGGTTACACAGAGGCACACACCAGACTCGGAATCGACCAGAAACAAACCAAAAATAGATACTACTTCCATGTATCCAAGTATTATCTTTGCTGAATATCCAAAATCCAAACCTTCATCACAAAGAGCAAAAATATGTGCATTTAAACAAATATTTAAAAAAAAGAAGCATTGCACCAAAAGTCAAATTTAAAGTCAACTTATTAAAATAGAAAATAATGGACCACCCCCTTGATACTTTCTCAGATCCTATAAAATATATATTTTTTAAAAAGGTTCACCTTGATTGCCTGATCATCACAAAGCGATTTGCTCCTAATACTCACAACACACCACAGTGGTGTGGAAACATTGGGTGGAACAAGAAAAGATGTACATGTATTTTACAATTTATCTACAAAAATTTTAAAATTAATGAAATGAATGGGTTTATCATGAAAATGAAAAAAAAAAAAAGGCAAATCCAGCAGATTAAAATAGTATCACAAAATATTGGTTTGAAATTCAATTGAGCAGGACAGTTTGAAATGCTAAATACTACCATACTGACCCAGTACACATCAGTATCACATCAGTATACTGCATACTACTTCTCATAGGACTATGTGACAGTTGTCAGTTAGTTTACTGCTCAGTCGGTACGTAAACAGATTATAAGATTTAGAAGTTAATTCTTATGTAGACTTCACTTGTGCATAATGTGCATTTGGTTACTGGCGTATACACCGTAACAGTTGCTTCAACATTGAGGTTACTAGACATGTTTTGTTGCTTTTCTAAATGAAAAGATGAATATAATGCATATAATTCAAGGCTTCCACTTGTATATGACATGCACACTGAATATACACTATATAGGCAAAAGTGTCTGGACACTCAAAGGGTTTCTCTTCCCTTTGCTGTTACAACAGCCTTCATTCTTCTGAAAGAGTTTTGCAAAAGAATGTGGAACAGCAGAGGAGGAAGAACACTGATGTTGATCAATAAGCTTCCAATTAATTTAAGTGGTGTTAAATGCTCATTGCAAGTCTGCCAAGTTCATCACTGTTGGTAAACCATTACTTTATAGGCTTTGTTTTAGGGCATTTAATAGGAAACCTATTGATATTTAGCCGTTCCTTTGCCACTGTTTTCTATGCAGATTCTATAATGTTATACTGTCTATACTTCATATTTTGAACCTGTTAGCGGTGAGTGTGGATGAAATAAAATTTAAAAAAAACACTGATTAGACGTGGTGTCCACAAACTTTTGGCCATATCGTTAATATTCCAAACCTGGCAATATTCTGCAGTTCTAGTGTGAATAAAATGGAACCATTGGATTAGCAGTTACACTGCTATCACAGGGCATGTGTGTTGGCCACCTGATGTTCCAATTTATTCCTCTGTGCTTGATTCTCTGTGCAAGACACGCTTTTCTTTCAGCAGAAACCAAAACATTAATCCATTGGATTTGTAGTTCTACAGCAGGTGAAGGGAAAGCACTGGGGTATGAATGCAAATGCCAGACCCCATGACATGTCATATAATGATGCTGAACATCAACCTTCATTCTTTTTGAGAGGTTTGTTCCACAAGGTTAAAAATAGGGAATTTTGCCTCGCCTCTCCACCTCTATTTTGGGCTCAATTTTTTTTTTTCTGTTGCTGAATCACAGCTACTTATGGTTTTACTTGGTTAATTGAAATTTTATATTATTGTGTATTATTGTATTCTAATTCAGATGTTCCCAGATGGATTATGTGAGTTAGGAACCTGATGAATGGACACTGGGTATGGGGTAGAATTTGGAGACTCTGCTTTGGGCAGTGGGGTTAAGGCACTCAGATTCTCCACTCATCTTAAAGAAGACTTCCTGCTCCTGCAGCTTGCGAGTAAATTCTTCTTCCAGGGTCTAGAAAAGGGCAGAAGAGAACCACATGTACATTACCGAGGCATCAGCTAAAAGCATCCTGCCAAAAGGGATCTGTTCCCCATAACAAAAACTGTTGTCTGACCCTGAATCAAAATTGTTAACATGCACACAAAACGAAACGCCTAAAAACAACAAAACCTTGCCAGATATATTAGCTGTTGCAGTTTTAATTACATATAATAGTGCAGCCTCTGGCACAAAGTTGTATCTAATGCAGTATTCTATTAATTCTTTCAGTTCTGCTGGTTAAATTGAGTCACTCTGCAAAATCCGTTATGCCCGCGTTACTGGATTTCAGCATATTTTAATCACTTTAAATCATGCGTTTTCTAGGGGGACATGCTACTAGTGTGTTCTTAACGTACCTTCTTTCTGGGCCGAAGTTTTTCTCTCCAGTCTTTGAGCTCCTGGCTGTGCTCTTCATCCAGCTCCTTCAGCTTCTGGGTCTCGTGTTCAATCAGCACATGGCACTTCTCATTCTGGTTTTAAAAAGTGAATAATATTTATGCAGTACAAATCGTGAGCACTTGAACAGGAATACTTTTTTAATATATGCAGCAAAGAACACTCGTACAGTATGTAGGTAAGGTGTTTTTACAACGAGTAAAGATTAGTGTAGGAAGCTATAGTTTATATTTTTGTTGGCAAGAACAGACTACAACAACACAGAAATTACTACAGGCTCCAATGAAAAATGCAGAGGAACGGCATTATTATATGCGTGTTCCTGTTCAAAACTTGATTTATGTTCTTTTTTTCTCTGTAAACATCATCGTAACCATCCCTTTTTTTTACCATGGTATGGCACTAAAGGATGAAAACACTTCACAGTAGTGAGGCTGCCACTAAAGCAGAGAGCATGTGTTTCACCTGTAACTGCTGCAGCTCTCTGATGTTTGAATCACACTGAAGCTGGAGGTCTCTCATCTGATTCTCATGTTTCTGGTGCTGATGAAGACGTTCATTTTTCTGTCTCTTCTCCTCTTGTGCAGCAAACTGCCTCAGGAAAGCAAAGTAAGAACACAAACACAAAAGCCTTGTGTACCCAGCAAACAAGCTGGCAAAATCCCTCTGAATGCTTGTTTACCAGTGGTTTTGCTTTACCTGCTTTATTTTCTCTCTGTCCTGTTCTGGTGTTCCGGTACCAGTGATGCGCAGACTCTTCTTAAACATGGCCATACGAGTCTTGGCATCGCTGCGCTGGATCTTTGGTAGGCGACCTCTCTCCTGTGCTTGTCTGTTCTTCATCTCCTCTACCAGGCGCTGGTTATAGCCCTGCATCTGCTCCATCTCCTATCATTCAACAAGACACACCATGGTCTTTAATGCTGATATAGGCTATATACTTTAAAACTGCATGCCATCACAGTACTGGTATGAGTCGAGCAACAGTCTTCTCTGATCAACATCCATTCTCTAAACAGCTGGGGTTTTAAGAATCAGAATAAGACATAAAGCCGGCAGCACATGGCACAAGGTAGGAACCAACCCTAAACAGAGCTCCAATTCATCATAAATGTGGCAAACGGACAAGCCAGGGAAGTGTTGCAGAGACCTTCCTGTGAAACACTTTCTGTGTTGGGGTGAGCATTATCCTGTTAAAAAAATGCAAGTTGGAAGCCCAGCCTTCAGAGGCAATATATCCTGGATGCAGAATGTCCTGCACAGATCACTGATCTGTTAGTGTCCCTCGTATCATAATTAGGGCTGATCATAACTATATGCGACTGCTACCCAGTGACACCAGCAGTTGCAGCTGTATGATACTCTACAGCAAAGGTAGGATTGAAAAGCTCAGCATGAGGCCTCGATCCTCAAACTCAGAGTTGTACAGTGAGTGCCGACTGTGCCAGAATGGTGGAAAACAAAACTGTAGGATTTACATACAGTAAATTTACATTTACGTAGGATTTTAGCAGACGCCCTTATCCAGAGCGACTTACAATTCATACAATCTTACAATCCAAGCAATTGTGGCTTAAGGGCCTTGCTCAGGGACCAAACTGTGGTAGCTTGGCAGAGCTGGGATTTGATCCCTGGACCTTCTGGTCTGTAGTCCAGTACCTTAACCACTAGGCCACCACACAGCAAATCAAACAATCTTCTCTACTGGTGGTCTGGCTGCGTTTTCCGAAACAGGTCTGTTCGCTGCATGCCTTCATGGAACCACTGCTCCCAACACCTCCTAACAGCCAAGTCACACCAGCCTAGACGGCGAGCAATTCGTCTAAACAACCATCCTTCTCTCAGTCCAATGACGCCTTCCCTGTTAAAGTCTGTCAGCTGAGCAACATGTGTCCGAGTTCATTGTCGAGGCGTGTCTATCAATCAACCAATGTCTCACTAAGAGCTACATGATCCAAAAGTAGTCTTTGAGAGCCTTTTTATAGGGCAGTGGGGGAAGCACTTTTACGCCCTCAAGTGGAAAGTCGCAGTGTCTAATCAGACCACACCTTTACATGTGCATGCCGAGTTTTGCAGCAATCGGACAGTTCTATCTGGGTGAGTTTATTTCCTTATAAATGGGAATGTTAATATCACCTTCTCATGCCTCTTCAGCAACTGGTGCCTCTGCATGAAGTACTGGTCTTTCAGCTGTTGTTTCAGCAACTGGTGCTTCTCTTGCAGATGGCGCTCCTCCATCTCCCACATTGCTGCTTCGCGAGCTGTAATGGGGAGAGAAATAAAAATGAATAAAAAATGTAATTGAGTCAGAGAAAGAGAGGGAAAGAGTGGGAGAAACAGAAAAAGAAAATAAAAGCACAACAAATCATCTGGGGACAGAAAATCACTTGAGAGCAGTGCTTTCCCAAGAAATATAGACGCAGTGTAGACATGTCAATAACACAAACACCAGATCATAAAATCCTGCCGTATAATATCTGACCTGTCACATCCCCTGAAGCGTAATGCTGATTTTTGACGTATTTCTTTAAATGTTATCAGTTATCATTTGTCTTTTTCACATTTTCACCATCTACTCCAGACAGGTTAGCATTAACCTGTTAATTCATGCATTAACATACAACCTATCATAGTTAAATAGATGAGTGTCTGACCTCTCATCAGCTGCTGCTTATGGTTAAGGCAGTCTCTTTCTATGGTCGCAATCTCCAGTTTGTGCTGCTGGATGATCTTCTTTAGAGCTCCATCCAGCTCCTGCTGTTGCTTCTGTAGAAACTCCTGTTCCTGTGATGGGGCACGAAGGAATGGAATGTAAAAGAGAAGACTTCAGCATTCAAAACTCCATATTGCATAGCAGCAGTACCATTACATAGCAAACCATGACAAATAACATTTCACACACAGAAAAACAGGTCAAACACTACCACAGACCATAGTGCTGCCTGAAAGAGCCTTTGAGACAAGCAAAGTTACAGTTATAAAGCAAGACTACATTAACATCATGGAAATACGATACAATCCAATATGGAAGGACAAAGCAGAACACCAAAAAGAGAACGGTATTTATGGTTGCAACAGACCACAATCTAGTGTTCAAGTGATAACAAAGAAGTCTACAGTAATATCATAATTTCACATCAAGTATAATTAAGAGTATAATTAAACACACTAAATGTAAATTTAAGAGCATCTTTTGTAAACCTGGGGTTATACTTATCTACACCTAGATGTATGCAAGATGGCAGCTACACCCGGTTTACAGACTTGCTGTTTTTTGGGGTTTTTTTCTTATTAGAATTTCTCTTCAATTAAATCTTGCCTTGCTATACTTTCCATGTGAGATAAAGATAACTAACATTTGAACCCATATTAATCAAGGGTGCTAGTAAATCTGGATGACTCAATGAGACTTTACATGAGCAAATCTGCATCACAGCATAACTGAAAATAAATGTTGGGCTTCAAAACACACCCAAACATGCCGTCAATAGGCCGAAATCTAATTTGAGGTTTTACAGGTATACGCTGATTAATGACCATCTTATCAGCATCTGTTAATATTATGAATGTCATACTTTGTTTTGTTTCCACACTTTTTATTTTATTCATTTTCATGAATATTGATTTACTGCCGTAATTGCATATATAAGAGCTACAGTACAGTGTTCCCTCGCCACTTCACGGTTCACCTTTCGTGGACTCGCGGATTTTCAAAAAATATTAATGGAAAAAATATCGCGGATTTTCGCTGTTTCGCGGGTTTTTGTGGAACTTTAACTTAAAAAAAATCACAACAACATGTCTAAAAATAGATTTAAAATATTAATTCTAACAATAAAGGAATGTTATAAATCATAAACTTTTACGATTTACAGTAAATAGCGTATTTACTCAGCGGATGAATACGCACCAAAAACGAGAAGTAAGACTAGAGCATCACCCGCCTGAGTCGCTACTTGCCGACATGAGAAGTTTTTGTCTGCTGTGTTGTGAAAGATTCATTATAGACTAAATTCATTCAAGTACTACGATGCCACCCAAACGTGTATAAATACTTAAATAAATATAGCGTCCCTACTTTTCGTTTATCACGGGTGGTCCTGGAATGTAACCCCCGCGATAAACGAAGGAACACTTTATTTAAAAACGACTTTATGCCCACTCTTAGGTGTAGCAATTTTCTATGCCAAGAAAACACAAGGTTTGTACTCAGCTCAAAGACTTCGTGTATAAAAGGTGATATTGCTTTGCCTGTTCTGGAAATCAAGTGCATCAATTCCCTCAGAGTTGTGTGCTGCCAGCGAGGTTTGTTTATATTTCATCCTGTGTGCTAATATTTTGGTTTTACAGTGTGTGTAATTGGTAATGTAGGCGTGTCCTGTATGTTGTCATGCATTTAAACAGTTCAACTTTGGATTTGAAGACTACTAACTAAGCAACCCCTGGAAGTGTATTTCTGAAGCCTCAATGCCAGGTCTCAATGCCAGGTCAATGTCCTGTTTCATAGATTGTAGCGTGGCCGGTAAAAAGCGTGTACCTGTATTTATTATTAATTTAATTAATTTATGCCATGGCTCACATCCTCTCTGTTGGTTGTTTCAGCTGTGAAGTGCTCTCCAGCGGATATTGAAGGATGCACAAGAGCTATGCAGATGAGTATGTGAACAACTTGTATAGCAGCTGTACAAATAACACTTACAAATTGGCAAGTATAATCCACAGCCTTAAGAAAAAAGGCTTCATAATGTACAGTGTTGTAACAAAGAAAGAAATTTTGTTCACTTAGCGGAATCTTTCAAAATCTTTAAAAAAATCTCAATGTATCATACATCCAGTACATGTCTATGGAACTTTACTGGGTAAAAGGTTCAACTATGGCATGTCCTACTGTCACCACAGTGATGATTAGCTTTGCTGTGTTTGAACACGAAACCCAGTGGTACAGATAACAGTGAGAGTGATTTTTACAGTAATACAAGAGCTTTTGTGGTAAATATCTGAGCACAGTACACTGCATTCAAAGAGAGACACTGCACCATAGAACAAACACAGCATCAGCACTTCAAATGCAAAAACGTATAAAAAAAAAAAAAAGAGCACCACCAAGATCACACGTGCCATCTCCTTCACTGTGCAAATGCTAATGTGCTATTATTCATTATACATGTGAAACTGTAAGACACTCCCAAGCTTAGGATGAACCCTTCACATGAGTGGTTGAGGGTGTGGAGCAATATTACATCATACAAAGCAATAATGTTATTGCCATTTGACTCCATTTATGTGGACGTCGCTGGATAATAGGAATATCTCTACATACAGACTCCTATTAAGAGATTTATGTCATTTTGTACAAATGTTGGAACTAAACGACTTTAAGCTACACCCTGGTATGTTTGGTGGTAGACAGGCACATGTGACCGGGGGTAGGACAGGGAGAAGGAGGGCGAGACTTACATCCTGCATCTGAGCGTTGAACAGAGCACATGAGGACAACTGAAAAGACTGTATCATAACCTGGGCCACACCCTGTGGAGCGAAACACAGTGCACTCTGCCACGTCAGGGAAAAGACACTCTCACACTTGTGGCAACTTTGTGCACATCACATGCTTTTAGATGCTCTGCTTCCTTGTTAAAATGGAAGGTTGTCATGCAATCAGATGGAGTGTTAAGCAGCAAAGGAGTTCAGAATTCAGCAAATGCTCTTCAGGATGATCCTTCTTTCATTCCTTTCGCATTAACTTCTTCACATGCTTGCTGGGATTAGGCATTAATAAAAGGCAGTAATGCATAGCAAGTACAAATTAGTATGTTCAAATTGAGTCTATTAGCTAGAGATCTCATTCTTGTACTCCAGACATATAATAACAAATTATTATGTGGCACCAACAACCTGGAATCAGCATTCCAGCTTTAGAATGGCGTGCTGAAAATACAACCCAACAAGCTACCCAAATATCACGGTTCTTTTATTACTGACTCCCATGAATAAGTAGCTTCAAATTCAGAAAGCCTTGAAAAACCTGCTAGATGCTGGAATGAAGAACATGTTCAAGAGACAAAATAAATTTTAGCAAGTGGAAAACTACATTAGTACCTTTCAATGTGGTTATCATAAATTAAAACGGAAGACATTTCTGCTCATTTAAGCATGTGAAATAATCCCAGTCCATCAGTAAATAGAAACTACTACAGAGATTGTTTAATTGAAAATACACAAAGAAAATAAATGTAACTAATTGGACAGAAAAATAAAAGTTTGAATACAGGATTTCTTTTAAGCGGTTCAGATTTTATTTTTGTCTGTGAAAGTATGGCTGCTAAAGTAAAAATAAATGTTTTATAATGAACATGTGATGACATTTTACCTCTTCATGTTGAATAACACTGAGGTCTTCCTTTAAGCGTTTCAAAAGCTCTTTTCTGATGTGTTTAGGTGACATGTTGACCTCCTGTTTGACCTATAGTATACGAGTACGCAGACAGAATTTAGGTTTTGCTATGTAAAGTGGGTTTGTATAAGTGACAGAAAATCATGGAATGGGAAAGTTTACCAGTGTGACGATTAGTACTAACTAGACCCAAATAGTTTTTGAATGGAGATCCCAGAAACCTTAAGAGAGCTGTTTGATGAGAAGTCGATTCTGGTCATAAAGACAGACTACAAACCACAGAATGAATAATCAGCCACCCATGTCAGAAATAAGACAAGCAGCAAAAAAGAAAACAAGCTTTGAGTGTATGCCTTGAGTTTTATCATCTAATGTACTTACTCGTAAGTTCTAACTTACTGTAATCTCTAAATGGATGCACACCGCAATAAAGTAATTATATTCATCATGAACACAAGAAATGGAAGGGGTATAGGTGTAGCTGAAAGTCATTAGTCATTCCCTTTAGTTATGATGGCAGATAACGGTGTCCTCTTTTGCCAACTGCAAATTACAATGTTTGATGCACCAAATTATTGGCTGAAACTGTATCAAGTTGTGCCAAAATCCGAAAAGGTAATCTGAAAAGGTTTGCTTGTCTGTATTGTTGTTTAAGATAATATTTTAGAAAGACACGCAATAAAAATATTTTTACCTCAAAATTGTTATAGTTCACTTGTTAAATGTCTCTGGAGATCTTACTGTGATTTCACACAGGTGGCACTTTTGCTCTGGATCTGCTTTTTTGCTCAAACTGAACATGTCTGCTCTGACCGGCATAGGAGACTGAGGGAAATATGGGTTTGACTAATTTCAAATCCCAATATCTGGCCCAGGATCACATTAACCTTCAATTTATCAAAGTGTTCTGTTTTTTTCATCTCTTTGAGCCAAAAACAAACCAAAAAAAAGTTTTCCAGATAACTGGATTAACTGCTATTATTGGAGACAGATAAAAAGATTGCTGGTGTTATGAAGTTTTTGCTGATAGGCAGCCTTTACTCAATAAGGACTATTGGGACTACTAATGTTTATTATGATATGTTTAATACGACAATCAGTCAGTTACTAAGCAATGGTTGTTTAGAGTCATTCTGTAGTTGAGTACTTTGACAGTGAAACATTAAAATGCATATTTAATGTTATTAAACATTAAAACAACAAAAAAAATGGTAGATATTTCAATGCTTCTGTAGATATTTCTGAGCCTATACAGGTTGGATTGGTTCACGATATTTAAACTTTAGGTTGGGAATTTAACAGAAACCATTTCCAAAATAAGATTTTAGATTTTGCCCTGTACGCAGTACAATACTCTTTTGCAGTTGCTGGGCATTCTGGCTGACATTTATGTGCACAAACATATCTGTGCTATACAAGCCATTTGATTTTCTGCCACATGCTTGGATTTGTCTGAGAATTTGCAAGCTATAGCTCATGATCAGTAGGATGTTGACACCATACCCTAAGGTGTATACCATCGACTGCTCAAAGATTCCAAATATTAAGTAAAATTATCTGCTTTTCACGTCAGGCCAAAGAAGATCACTGAATTAGAAGTATAAAGAATTGGATTCAAGCTCTTCACTTTTTAGTGTGCACCATGCAATAAATGAAATTTAAAAGAAAGAATGCCATAATAGTAAAAAGATAAAAGTAAGATCAAAGTAAGGTTTTTATTAACTAAGCCATGAATCAGTTGAAGTCCTACCACCAGAGCAAGTCCCACACTCCAAAGCATATTCACACATTCAACATTGTTATTAGCATTTACATAAGATACATACTTTAAAACAACATAATTATAGACTGACAATACTTCATTATTCATACTGTTTTTAAAAATGAAGGTTAGATATCAAAGTTATCTGCTAAATGAATGATAAATATGAAAATTACGCAAAGATAAATATACTGCACTACAGTGCCATATCTGAGAAATAAAAACATGCCAATGCAGATGGAAAGAGTATAAATATTGTTTGAGCAAAGCATGCGAAGTACCAGCAATTACTCAAAAACCCAAACCTGAAAACAAAGCTAAATACATAACCACAGATACAAATTTGTGGTTCGTATGATGGAGCCATGCAAGAGGCTATGGAAAAATAGGGGGAAAAAACTAAACAGTACCAGGCATAAACCAAAGCAGAAAACATCTACATTGTCGTATCAGCTTTCAGAGAGAAAAGCTTAAGACCGTGCAGATAGAGGTTGTAGAGAGAACTAGAGCCAAGATGTTGTTTCGTTTCCAAATGTTTTATGCTTGCTTTGCTATAACAGCATGTCTGAAGCCTTGTTGCAGCGGCAAAACATAACCAAGATGTAATATTCTGCAGCCCACTGACCCTGGCTACTTTACAGGTAAAGGTGGGCGATACAATGATTTTAGACTGTGAATAATTAAAATTTGCCTTTAAAAAGTGAATTATTATACTAAATATACACTGTATTGTATATAGTAATGCTCACTAAAATTTCATTTGAAATATCCCCCAATTTTTGTAAAGCAGTCAATTTGGTCACTTTTGTCAAACCCTATCTGTTTTAACAGCTGCACGGTATTCTGTTTGCTATTCCTGCACATGTTTTCTTTGAATGAATTTGTTTAAATCTGATTGCTTACTGCAGTGGTCTTCGATGCTAGTACACCACTGCAAGAGACTGGTGTTCTAGTGTCTGTGAGGTTTCTGGTCTGGGAAGGTGCTATACATGCACGCTATGCTGCTTTTGAGGGTGAACAGCTAACCTTCTAACGCTAAAGGTGCCAAAAAAGATGACTGGTGGATGCAGTAAGCTCCAGTCCCACCAGCACCGACCTCAGTTACAGCCTACCCTCTCTGAAATGTGACACCTGTCCTGACTGGAAGGGATCGTGGACTAGATTGGATTAGACCACTACGCCACCCAATCGCTTTCAACATCTGTGATGCCGCAACAGTTTACATGGCCACATGACACCCAAATGACACCAAACAACAAACCAATTGCTTGTAAAATGTGGAGACAGAAGTAGCTCCAAATAGAAAGTAGCTACAAGAGGCAGCCCATATAATCTGAAAAAGCTGCAGGTCTGCATTCAGCCCATATGGTATGTGCGTTTGACAAAGGTTGCGCCTCAACATAAGGAATGCAGGAAAATTGTAGATTGAAGCAGCACAGCCCCTCAACCATAAAAGTAGAGCAATATGGCAACAACTGTAACTGTACAATGACATGCACATAGTAATAAATATGACTCTGGATTTCTACTCTTACCTCTTTCTTGCGATTCTTCAGCATGTTCTGGAACTTGGAGAGCTCCTTATCCTGCTCAGATTTAATCCTTTTAGCCTCATCCCGCAGATGATTGGTGTGATCCTGCTCCATACGCTCTATGGTCTGCTTCTGCTGCTTTTCCAGGTTCTCCACCTCTTGATCATACTGACGCTTCTTTACCTAAATAGAGAAGTAATCAGAAACATTCTAAAAACCTGAACAATGGTGCCCAGAAGGTATCTTAATCTTCCAATCGTTTTACCCCTTCCAAATTAGGCCTGGCTTACCCCCCAACAGCCAGACCTATACACAGCCATGAGAGAGTATAATTATTCCCAATCCCAACTGTATCCCAATTATTAAGAAAAATCTATTTCCCTCTGTCAGACAGCAGGAGATGTCCCACAATCTCAAGACTTATATTACTGTGCAAAACAGTGGATTTATCATTGTTTATTTAAGTCCCAACAGTAGCAGTTGCAGAAAAACAAATGCACTGATTCATACTACTTAATGTGAACCAAATCATGCATGTGCTGCATGTGCTGTATGGAGTTCTGGTTTGTTTGTATATCTATATTAAGATTTATGCAGACACTCACTGTCATCTCATTCTCAAAGCGCCGGAACAGCTGCTCTCTCTGCTGCTGCAGTTTATTACTGAGCTGCTGATGTGCTCTCTGCTCTTCTTTCTGCAGCAGTCTCAACTCACGTAATTCCTGACGCCTACAACATCACCACACAAAAGCAACATTTTGAGTCATTTCACATAACAAACCACAGCACAAAGTTCACTACGAAAAAAGTGTTTGAAACATTGAGATCAAAGTGTGTATGAAACAGAATCATCATTAATGAAAAAAAAAAAAAAAAGTTTTCTGGAAATAGATAATTAATTTGTCGTCTTAAATATCATTCAATACCATAGACATTAGTTATTTGAACTTCTAGTTAGAAATAAAAGGTAAACCCCAACCCTTTTATCCAAACCCCATTTTGTACTTCGTACCTCTCAAGACTTGAGCATGGGTCAACTGGTAAACCAAGCCACTCCCAGACTAAATGAATTCAAGCATCAACACTCTTTTCAGTGGTAATTCCTCTCAGCACAGTAGTCAAAAAATAACATTGACTGACTTAATACATAACTCTTCATTGAATTGTTCCTTTTCTTTATTACTTGTTTTACTTGCATCAGTTTCTAACAGGGTTTTAGTTGGATGATGTTCCTGTGCTGAAGGCTAAGCGTACTAGCATGAGAGAATGTCTGCTAAGAAAAATGCAAAGCAAGATCGCAGATGCCCTTGTTCTGGATAAGGTAATTTGATAAATTTGTAAATACAAATGAGTACAATGCTTTTATTCTACCCATTTAAAAAAAACATTTCCATTAAAGGACAATATAAAGACTGCATATCTAACAGACAACAGTCCTCAACATTGGGCAATAACTGGCAGAGGCCTCAAAAGAAAAAGTCAGAAATATACCTACAATACTAACCACCTAAGTGTCCAAGCCTGAGTTAAAGCTGCACATTATGAAATATTTAAAGATTTGAAGCTGCTATCAAATACCATCTGAAATATTCTTCAATAAAAAAAAAATCATCAAGACATGCTTTCTGACACACCAATGTCTATATATAGTGTGTAGGGGGAAATGGGAAATCACATTAAACTAAAAACCTTTATTACTATTATTTTCATTTCTGTCTACAGAGATCAATTCCATTTAGACACAAAGCTATATTTTCCTGGGTAAAGTGCAGGCTCATTTTTAAAAACAAGCTTATCTGTCATTAATACATTCATTCATTTGTGGCAACACTGACTTCCATACCTTTACTTATTCATCTATTTATTTATTTAACTACTTAAAGTGGGAAAGGGTTACCCCCACTTACCCCACTATCTCTTCCAAGAGAGCAGGTATTTACAACCAAGCAAGTATTTCGGAAACTGTGAAGTGTGAGCAGTGAGCGCAATTAAAATACCTGGAATAGGATACCTTATATACGATATTAATTACACACCTCCCCACCAGCATATCAGCAGTCTGCCACAAAAAGCAATTAATTCTGTGTGGAAACACTGTCCTTGTACTAGAGCAGTACTAATCACATCACACAGCATCAAACAATATAGCTTTTTTACAATCCTGCATTTCCTTAAGGCAAAATATGTTATATTTATTGTTAGGCACCAAGCACTTCAAGATCTGAATAAGACTGAAATAAAATCGTGCCACTGTGCACAGAAGCTTCTGTGATTGGAGGTCAGGAATGAGCAGCTCCCTTCAACTGATTCTATATGATTTGGGGAAAACCTAGTATAATGTGAACCATGGATACTCTTAATCATTATGAAACGAACTGTTACAAGAATAATCAAATATCACACTTGTTACCAATTATAGACTGCAACATATCAATTATGGACATTACCTCAAGAACCTCAGCTCCTCATTTTTGGTGTCATTGTCGGTAACGATTTTTGAAGTGGTGACACTGACCTCCACTCCATCTACCATGAACTTGCGTGTCTTTTTCAGGGTCTTCTTGTGAAATTTGCTGTCCTGTACAAACAACACTCCAGAACATAAGTCATTTCTTACAAAAAACAAAACAAGTATTACTCATTAATTCAAATTTAGGTCACCTTACCTGCACAGAAATAGATCCATCTTTACTTCTGGACAAGAAGCTGGAGATAGAAAGGTTCATATCAATGCTGTTGGTGTCTGCCGCAGAGCTGCTTCCAGAATCCGAATCTTTCTCAACTTCTGTCTTTGTTGCCACAGCTTTATTTTGGTCCACATTAGCCTCTGGAGCTGCTTTAGAAGATTTTAGCTCTTTATTTGCTTCCGGAGCTAACTCTGATTCACTGTGTTTTTCTTCCTTTTCTGCATTAATGACTATAACAGGTGTCTCATCAACGGAAATCTCCTCACCTTCACTCTCTCTTTTCTCGGTCTTACTATGAACATCCTCTAAACTGGCTTTGGGGACAGTCTCAGTCGTGTCCACCTCTGGTTTTGACTCCATAGACTCTTCTTGCTGAGGCATATTTTCTTCCTCCTCTTTCTTATCCTCCTTTGCAGGTTTATCCTCATAGGTCTGTTCTCCATCTTTCTCCATTTGTGTCTCATTTACATCAGGCTCACTCTTGTCAATAAAAACTTCTACAGAAATGCCATTGTTCTCTGGTTCAGAGCAATCTTCTCTTGCCTCTGCAAAAGCTTTTGGCTCAATGTCCTCCTTCTCTACCTGCTGATCCTCTTGTACACCCTCCATTTTCTTTTCCTTCTCAACACTCTCAGTGGGCTTCTCCGTCACAGCCACCTGTTTCTCCTCCTCTCCAGTCTCCTCACTGACAGTAACAACATTCTGGCCCTTAGCATCCTGTGTCTCAGTGTTGTTTGGTGTTGGGGTGCTTGGAACTTCAGAGATTTTCTCCTCAGCAGTGGGTTCTGGATTCTGGATTTCTTGCTGTCTGGTCACATGCTCCTCTTCAGCATGCGAGTCTGCTTCAGCATGGTCCGGCTCAGTTGAATGTAGAACTACAGTCGAATTCCTTTTACTATCCTCAGCGTTTTGGGGTTTTGCATGTGGCTCAGGCTTCTTCAAGACTGATTCTGGGATGCTAACATTCTCAGGAAGCTTGTCATCGTCTGCGCTACCAGTGCTGATCTCAGATGATGCCCGTTTATGTCCTGGCACATCCTACATTGTAAAAAGACGCCAGAATAAAAATTTTGCTGTATGCAATTTATGGGCTACTTTATGGATTATTAGTCTGTTAGATTATTAGATATAATAGTACCACAATACTTTGACCAAAATGATGATATCCTTGATGATCCCCATAATATCACGATACTGCGATACATGATATATTGCAAGACAATACCCTACGAAACATCTGTGTAACTAAAAACAAAATACTCCTAAATTGGCAAATACCAGGAATTAATGTATTAATTGATGTCAGTTTGACAAAATTGACAAATAATATGAAACAATGCACAACATTTACACACAGGCTGACTACAAGTGTGTGATCATTCTAAAGTAAAATAGCAAGAAACTACTGAAAAAGCAGGGTTAAACATCTAAAGGTAAAAACTTACTAGGCCTGACTTTTAGAAAAGAGTTTTCAAAATCTTTCAGCCTGTGTAAATTACACTTACAGAAACAAAAATAATACAAAAAAGAACATAAAAATACACAGTACATAATAAGCATAACCAACCTGTTTTGTGCAAACTTTGGAACATATATATATACAGTGTTCCCTCGCCACCTCGCGGTTCACCTATCGCGGACTCGGTGCATCGCGGGTTTTCCAAAAAAATATTAATGGAAAAAATATATCGCGGATTTTCGCTGTTTCGCAGGTTTTTGCAAAACTTTTACATCACAAAATGTATTAAAAAATCTAACAAAAATATAAATTCTAACAAAGGAATGTTATAAATCAAAACATATTACGATTTACAGTAAATCTGTAATGTGTTTACTCAATGTGTAGGATATGACGTGCTGTAAGCTCGGCATGGACGGAGCATGTGTGATACGAGAGTGATGTATGGTGTGTTAAGTAAAGAGAACGTTCGATTACTTCAGCATGTTGCTTGATTATTCAACAGTAAAAAACACTACAAAAGCGTATTTAATCAGTGGATGAATACTCACAAAAAATGAGAAGTAAGACTAGAGCATCGCCTGTCTAAGTCACTACTTGCCGACATGACAAGTTTTTATCTGCATTGTTGTGTTCGCTGTTTGTGAAAGTTTCATTATAGACTGAATTCATTCAAGCCCTACGACGCCACCCAAACGTTCTGCAAGTTCTATGGCTAAAATAGTGTATAAATACTTAAATAAATATAGCGTCCCTTCTTCGCGGATTTTGGTTTATAACGGGTGGTCCTGGAACGTAACCCCCGCAATAAACGAGGAAACACTGTATATATAACCTGGACATGTTCAGAAGAGAGTGTACTCATGCGTGCAACAATTGCACAGAGAGGTATTGCATCTCTTCCTGTGAGCTTTGTTATCTTCACCACAGGTTTCCCTATTTATTAGCGCCATCAAGTGGAGTCATAAAGCACTAAGAAAGTCAAAATGTTCATTTAGAGCACATGTATGTTTAAATTTGGTGCCAGTGTACTAATAATGAATCACAACTGAAAGTGATATAATATATCCACATATCGATATATAGTTCCACCTCTATTAAATAGGTATTGGCAGTCAGTTTCTCAATCAATTCGTTTTTTCACTGAAATATAACTTCATTCAAGTCCAAGTACATATACTTTCAGCTGTCAGGTCATTGTAATATAATTACAGATACTACAATAGCCTTCAGTCTAACATTACACAATTGTTTTCCACATTCAGTTCAACTTAGGGTCAAGGAGGGCTGAAGCCTATCCAGCAGCACAGACCGCGAGACAGGAAACAGGCCAGTTTGTCACAAGTCATATGCACACACTTACTCACACAAGAAAAAGGCCCAACATGTATCTCTGGAATATGGGAGAACACTAGTACCCGGGAAGCCCACACAGACGGAGGGGAAAACATGCATACATGCATACACACTCCACATAGGCAGTAGCCACAATAGTTTGTCACTGACCCACATTCATATCTAACAGCATGAAGGCATACGCCTAAAACAATCGGGTATTAGTAAATTTTTATATATCATTATGTGTCTTTCACATCAAGCACAATCAAGGTCCAGACATGATGCCAGTTGTTTGCTTGCATACTTGCATGTCTTTAGTGTTCATTTTATTTCTATTTGTCTTTACTTTCATATATATATATATATATATATGTGTGTGTGTGTGTGTGTGTGTGTGATAAATTATTTTTTTTTCTTTATCACTGCACTGGAGCAGGAGCATGACAGTGTTTCATTATACTATCCGATCCTGTATAGGTATAATGACAATACAATTGATGAGAAATTAAACTAAACTGAATTCTGGACTCAGATAATTTCTGCACATACCAGCTGTGCATCTGCATCCTCTTCTTCCTCCTCCTCTTTGCTGTCCTCAATCTCTTCAAATACTTCCGCTTTAGCCTCAGCAATCAGCTCACGCAGAGGTCTGTTGTCAGTTACACTTGAAACAAATGGATGCTGACAGAAACAGCAGGACACTCCATTAAATAAAAAGTATGCATCTAAAATTATATGGGCTGATTTATTAGTAAAACTTTAATGCTAATGTCACCTGCAGAAGCTGTGTTGCATTCCACCTATGGTCTACATTCTTATCCAGTGCTTTCCTCAGGAAATCACTGAACTCTGGAGACCTGTTCAACACAGTCAGGAATAAAATACATTTCTTGACTAAAAAGGTTTCTCCCTCTAAAGACCGCATGACTCAAAAACACAACAACCAACTTATGTGGGCCTTGGCACTTTCAGTCAACCCATATGGCAATGCGAGTAATGCAATGAGTAGATGGCATGACTCATCATTACTCATATGAGCAGGCTGCCGTTTAGACACTCTGTTACTGTAACCATGCACAGGCTCCTTATAAAAAAAAGAAAATTGATGAGAAAAAATGTTATGTGATAAAGCCCGTGTAATAGGCAATTACTTGATTTTGGACAATTAATAGAAAGTTTAGTAGCAATAGTTATTATTCTCACCTCCTTTAAATACAAAATATTAAATCTTCATTCAGGGACAATGATAACAACCAGAATATGAATCTTACTAATAACAATAATAATGCCTAATGCAATACATGTAAAGGGAAAATTAATGTGTTCATTGCTATGATTCAGCTGGCTTACCATCGTGAAGGCTGCATGAGTGTGGGGGGCTCCGACTTGGCTATTTTGAGCAGAACTCGCATAGGGTTCATCTCGTGATTAGGCGGCTCAATCTGTGCCATCTCAATCAGAGTGACCCCCAGAGACCAGATGTCTGCTTTGTAGTCATATGGCCTATCCTTTGATGTCTCACACATTACCACTTCGGGGGCCATCCTACAGAAACAATAGGGGTGAAATTAAACAAATTTTGAGGGGAAGCAAGGAAAACGTATAAGAAACAAGTATTTTTCTATTAAGAAAATAGTTAATAAATGAATAATAGTTTTTTTCCTGTTTTCTCTCTAAGCTGTCTTTATGAAAGAAAAAACACTACATCATTCACATATTTAGTCATTCTCATGCAACAGGCTACGAACACATGACTAACCAGTAAGGAGTTCCAATGAAAGAATCTCTTCTTTGTATTGTCCTTGTGTTCTTCGCAGACACTCCAAAGTCAGCTGAGTTGACAAAGTTTAGAGATTTGTGTTTAATAAGAGAAAAGATTAGACAAGAGATAAACCTTACAAACAATACCTTATTGTAGCCTTACAT
>JAUZSU010000707.1:4135-19392 GCA_034780255.1 Parotocinclus maculicauda
TGGACCAGGCGGTCCACGGTTCAAATCCCACCTCTGTCACTGATGGGTCCACAAACAAGATCCTTAACCCACAGTTCCTTTAACTGTAAAACTTTATCAATTGTGAGTTGTTCTTGATAAGGGTGTCTGCTAAATAACAGTAATGTAAAAACATTACAAACTTGCCCTAAGAAATGTCTTTGGAATATTGGAGGAAACCCTCTCAGACACAGGGAGAACATGCAAAATCCACACCCACTGGGAATTGAACCAGAGCTGCGAGACGATGGTGCTAACCAACGCACCACCCTAAAAGCAATGTGAGTTGAGGAGAAAATCTGAATTAAGCACTTGCAATGTGAATGCATCCTTTGTTCCTGTCACTCATTCTTGCTAGGTTACTGTTAAAAAGTGGTCATGGACGAACCAGTGAGGCCTAACTAACTAGAACGTTAAAGAAATGAGTTTATTAATGCACAAACAGCTTATGAAAGGCTTGTTCTCGGGTCTCTTTGGTGAATAATTGTTCATTACTAAGGATTAGTTCCTCCTGTAAGCCGAGAGTAAACTCTAATACTTCTAAGTATTATTTACTGATACTAAATCTGGATTTCTAATAATCACTAATTACGGCGCTGCAGTCCTTGATAAAGTTCAGACCCCTGATCTTGGAGCTGTGTAGCCAGTCCTTGACCTTCTGCTTTGTCTTCAGATGGTGTACGTAATGTATTAGGACTTTAGAGAGGTTTGAAGCAGATGGCCAGAGCGGGGTGCATGCTTGTAAATGGAGACAGCAGAGGTGAAAGGATCGTGGATGGAACAGAGTTCAGTCTGGCACGGTGATCAAGCACTCTGTGGAAAACAGGAAGGCCTTGGTGGAGGGTTGAGAACAAAAGTCAAGCGTGTGTTCAAATGCACAGCAGGACGGCTAAGACGACAGCACAGGTGTTTATGCATAACAAACTGGGGACAGAAATGCACGGTAAGACGACTAGCACGGCGTTCCACTCGAAAGAGGACGTGTCCGTGGCAAGGACAAGGCACACAAACGTGTTTATGTGCATGTTTAGCAAGAAATTTGAAACGTTTCAGACAGGGTTAGCCGTACCTGAATATAAAACCAAGAACCGTCCCAAAGCTTGAAGCGCAGGCTGCTTTCCCTGTTTATGTTCGACAGACATACAGAAACAATCAAACACGAGGAATTACATGTAGCATCATGACAGATTCTGATTCAGTGTGTAGTTTTGTTTACAGAATCAGTTTCCTATGAAGAAATTCCTTATGGCACAAAAGAAGGGTTTAATCCTAAGGGCTGGATTATCTAACCCTTAATTTATCTATATTGGGTGTAAATGGAGGAGGGTTAACAGTGAGAATTTTAGGGCAAAGCCTGTTTCACTTAGCTTTTCACAATAATCATTTTAAATTTACCTATCCTCTGATCAATGATGGTTCACTTTAACAACAGGCCTTTACCGTTTTTAACTTCACACATTGCATCTACTCTATATTTAACACCGCTAGCTGTGTTTCAAAGACAGTTTCTATGCTGTGCTCCATATTCTGCTTCTTATTCTGATTGTTTATCCCCTTTCTGTATCAGCTGGTCACCACAAATAGCAGCTAATCCACAACTGCCCCATGGTCCTCAAACAGCAGATCCAGCATGTGAAATTAACTTAGTGAGATGGTCACTAACTTGATGATTATAAGCAGGCCTGGATGTTGCCCAGCATTCAGTCTGCTCACGCTGATGTCACGTGTTTAACCTACATAAGATTATTATTATTATTATTATTATCGGATTACGCTGATGTTATCTGAATGGATATTATGTGCCGCATACCTGTCTATATGTGATAGAAGTATAGACCTTTTTTTTTAATATAGTTTTGTGGTGTTTTGGTCCTGCTTATTCTGGCACCCTTATCAGGGCAGTAGTTTATTGCAGGGCTGGAGATGATTCCTCCTCCCAGCCTCCCCTTGTTCAGGCACAGCCTCATGCCTGCATGGTACTCAACCAAAGCAGAAGGATTTGAACCCAGGCCACTACGGTGGAGCGCTAGCTTTGTAGACCACTGCACCACCCGAGCACCTTCAACGTGCTTTATTTGTCAAAAATGTTCTGTTTTTAGTTGCTTGCAGGGACCTTTGATGCATCCCATAATAATTAAATGACAAGCTATATTCCGTGGACCAAAAATGAATGACCTTGCCTTGTTTAAGGTTGTAGTAACTTCAAGCTCCTGCTGTTGGTGTTGCATGAGGATGTGCACAGATACAGTGCAGTGAATGCCTCGTTCGATACGTGGAAAATGGGTCACAAAAGTAGAAGTTAATGATTGGCAAAAAACACTGATTGCTTTTGGCTGTGCCAAAGACCATGGTGTGAAAGAATTAGCTGAATTTACAGGTGCATCGAAGTGTCCGGTCATACAGATTTACAGCAGTGGCCAAAATCCCAGTGAACAGGAAATTCTCGTCAGAATTGTGGTTAAAAGACAAAACAATTAGGTACATTATAGTCACAGGTAACTAATTAGTATAGAGGTTGGTTAGTTTAGCTATGATGGCTATGTGGGTAGTGTCGCCAATTCCAGGTTGGAGCGACCTGGATCCTTTCTGTGTGGACTCCCCATGTCTGCGTGGGTTTACTCCGGGTACTCCTGTTTCCTCCCACAGTCCAAGGTCATGGGTGTAGGTCAATTGATTATACTAAATTGGCATTGACTTGAGTGTATATACGACTGGTCTTAAGATAATCTTGTGTGTCACTGAAATGGCCATAAATGCTGATAACGATGTTAAATAAAGCCAAATAAGTATAGTACAGTCGATTCCGGTTAATAGGACCACCGGTTAATGGGACCAGGATTCAGACTTAGGATTTATTTCGGTACTTTAGGATTTGGTCTGAATCCTATTATACACGTATAATGTTATTCGCTTATTTGGAATAAAAAAAATTCGCTTAATCGGACCAAACAACGTGTACAGTATGTAATATCCATGAAGAAACTCTTCGTCTCTGACATCACTACCCGAAAACTTCCGAGTTTCTCCCCAGCCCTCTACTGCCACCTACAGGTCTTTGCCTAACATTTCCATTTACTACAAAAAAAATGCAGCACACGACAAGTCCTGTGACTCACCCTGTATTTATGTACAGTACATATTTAACATACAAATGTTTATTCTGTTATGAAACCATTAAATAAAACTTGAAGAAGACCAGTTTCATTTAAAGTGAAAATTCATATTTTATTGGTACATACATTAATTTAATCAAGGGCAAAAAACTAAGAAAAACAAAAAAAAAAATAGATATATCAAAGAGAGGGGTGTCTACAGGCTTAGAAGAGGGACAGATCACCATTCGTTTGAATTACAAGTGCAGGGCGGGCCGAAACCTTCCAATTAATGTTGATAATGTTGATTAATAGATCTTATGCTGGGTTTTGAAATTCAAATTTGAACATAAACAGATGGGATTACTACTTTGGTTGGCCTTTACACACAGAGTGCACTTGGACCACATAAGAACAGAGCAATCGGGCATTTGACCTGGTGATGCCACCCTTCCATAGAGTCAAATTGAACTCAAATCTATAAAATCAGAGGAGAAGGAGGAAGTACAGATTCATGAGGGGGGGTTTTCACTTTTTTTTAAACACATTAGATCAGAATGGCTTTAGGTGATGCTAAGGAAGAATACATTTCCATACAGTTATACAGAACTTTGCTACTACCTTAAATATACAAGCACAATACACAAAATGAAATAAAAGCCCACACTAAATTACTCTTTTGTTTTAAAAAATAATACAAACCAATATATTTTGAGGGTTGAGATTTGAAGGACCTTGAAAATCCTCGTAGCTCCTTGGTCTGTAGCTTTCAATGTCGGTAAAAAAAAAGAAAATAAAAACATTCTAGGGAAATAGAGGCTGGTATAAAATGCAGATAAAATTTTCCAAAACGCTTCGGTTAAACGCGTCGCCGTCTCACCCTTTCAAAACAATGAGGATTCCGGGCTGTTCCACAGCGTGGCGGTGGTGTACTGGGTTTTGAGTGTAGTCCAAATCTTCCACTAATGGCAAGAAAAGATCTGAAATGACGTAGGCCTGCTTTGGAGAGGAACGGGTTCGGCTGGGCTTCAGAGCAAACAGACCTGGCATATTCGTGTGTGTGTGTGTGTACTGTGTGTGTGTGCTATGCTGGCGTTTTACAAGTCAGTCTTCCCCTCTGAGGATGAAACAACCAACTTGTTTCTTAACTTAAACACGTGAACTATCTACACCTTCCTCAGAGGAGCATTCGCACCGTAAAACGCCAACAACTTCATGATTACCGCGTTATTAAAACCTAAATACATTCGTCATACACTTCACTTGTTCTTAGTCCTGGCTCTCTCGTCTCGGTCTCGCTCTTCCTTCCGGCTCGCTGACAAGGGGCGAATTGGGTGAGCGCCTTTTAGTTAACATGGATCTGCGTTTCGGTGCGTGAGCTGGCCATGTGTCTCCTTAACCCATGTTCCCTCCGTGACCTCCTCTCTCTTCTCCTCCCCTCCCCATGCCCTCCCCTCCTGACCTGAGTCTCACTGAGAGGCTTGGGAGGTGGGGTTGTCGCTCTTGCTCTCCTGGCTGGAGGGAGCCTTGTTGTTCCAGGGACTGTTGGAGCCCAGGGCTGGAGAGTTGTTGAAGCTGTCCTCGTCGTCGATGCCGTTGGCAGCGTCGAACTGAGTGTTTTCTAGCCGCGTGATGAGCCGCTCGTCCTCGTCGCCGAACTCCCCTCCCATCAGAGTGGGCTCACCCACGACCATCACGTCCTAGGACATGGAACAAACCATTAGAGTACTTACATGGGGGGGTAAACGTTACATTACGATTACATACGATTCATAAAGCTGCTTACAGGTACTTGGCTGGAGAGCGGGAAGCTGCTGGCTGGGCTTTTCTTCTTGCTGTTAGTGTTGTTGTTGGTGCCGCCTCCTGCGCTCATGGTACTGCCACCTGAGATTTTGCGCTTCCGCCGCTTGTTGGGTGCCTGCCGAGCTGGTTCCGCTGATAAGACACAGCAGTCATTTTATTGAGAGTTAAAAAAAGGTCATTTAGGAATCACTATAACTGTGGGATATCTGTGTGAAAGTACATTGCTCACAGAAATCATGGGGAAATTTCACAATTATTATGAACAGGATCCTGTTTGACAATCTGATCCTGTCCATGCCCCATCGCGGTCAGTGTGTTTTTATCAGTCTTGGGTGACCATTGGCACTCTCGTCCAGTTTTTACATGCTACTGTTCACCCCCATGAATGTGTCACTTGCAACTCAATCACCATAATTGGGCTTGCATCTCAATTCTTCCATTTTTGCTTTATATCTAATTCATATTGAAATATCCCCTCATTTTTGTGAGCAGTGACGTTTGATTTAGTCATATAGTAAAATTGTGGGTAGTAAGGTATTGTAGACATCTTTGATACGTCACGATTATGTGATTATTAACACATTAAATGTGCCTGTAATTGCCCGTGAAGGTACTCGACTGTGGACCAAGAGGACCAGGGCTGAAATCCCAGCTAAGTTGAGATCTTAACCCACAGTTGCTTTGACTGTAAGGTGTTCTGGATAAGGCCAACTGTTAAATGACTAAACAGAAATATAAAATGCCCTCTAGGTTACAGGTCAGTTATCTAAAGGTGAAGCACACAATATAAAACAAATGAATATATGGTCAATAAATACAATAAATAACTGGTCAACTGCCATATCCTTTTTTTCTTTGGACACCTGATGTTATGATTGGTAGCCTACATGTGTTAACAATGCATGTATACCCCCCCCCAATGTTTGTGTGTGTATGTATGTGTATATGTAGTTTTGTTGGATTGTTGTTGTTGTTTTGTTTGATGTTTTTATAATACTATATTTTGTTTTGTTGTCAATGTTTTGTATTACCATTACTAAAGCAATATTAACAAAAAAAACGAGACCAACACTAAAATCCAAGCACTCTGTCTGAAAACACAGAAACACCCAAAATACACAACTAGGAACCATGACAATGGAAACATAACATTCTTCAGCGAGAACTGGGTAGGTCACCAACACTGAAGAGAAAATTGATGAAAAAATATAAACAGTTACTTAAGGATGGGAGGTTTAATGTCCATAAGTGGCTTTGACCCAAATTTGATATGTGGGTAGACCTAGACAGCTGTTAATTGCCAATAGCCTTGACATTTGTCTCAATTGCAACAATTCTGCAGGAAAGAATGTAATGTAGACAGAGACATTTTCAAAACATTACTACGTATTACATTACATTATTATTTTTTAATGATTTTCAGAATACAAGCGAAGTGTTAAAAAAAAGCTTTCTTTTTAAAAAAAATAAGAATTTCGTAATGGGTTTTGATTCTGTAAACCTATATGCACACAATGACGCTAAATATACAACATTCAATTTCACCTGCAACCCAAAATAATAAAAATGTGGCATGAAAAATGCTCATTTTAAACAAACAAGCAAATTAACAAACAAAAAAAGGTTGGAACCGGGGCAATTTCGAGCTAGTACCAAGGTTAAAAAATAAATGAATAAATAAATAAACAAATATTTCAAATAGGTGATGTCAACAGGTGATTTGGTACAAAAGCAATATCCAGGAAAGGCTAAGTCTTTGCAAAGATGGTCAGAGGACCCTGCAGTTTGTCGTGAGATGCATGAGAACATTATTTAAATGTTTAAACAAAGTACCTCAAACCAAGATAGGAAAGGATTTGCATATTTCTCCCTCTGGGGTGAATCTGGAGGAATTTCAGTGGGTAAAGGGCACCCTGTACACCCATAATCTCCAACCCCTCAGACAGCACTGCATCAAGAGCCACCAATCAACAGTAGCTAATACAAAACACTTAAAACTTTACTCCACAAAATAAAAAAAAAACAATAACAACAAAAAACAAAAACCCAGAACCCTTATGTTGACCGTGTCCAGAGGCTTTGTCGACTTCCCTGGGCTCTGAGGCATCTGGGAGGAGACACAGTGGAAACATGAACTGTGATAAAACAATTCAGGAAAAGGACTTTTGTGGAAGAAATGGACATGTGAGCAGACAGATGGCAGCATTAATGCAGAAAATGTTACCTTCAAGATAACAGTGGTTTTCAACAAGATAATAGGGACATGCTGCCCACATTTCAAATACATGACTATGGAAGAAGAGGGTACAGGTAGTGAACAGGCCTGCCTTCAGTCCTGACCTGTCCCCAACGAAGAACGTGTGAAGAATTTTGGAATGGAAAAAATGCGACAACAATAAAATACTGTTGCATATCTTAAGACATGTCTGCCTGTGCAAAGTGGTAAATGCTTTAGTGTCTCGGCTTGTTTTGTAATGTGTTGCAAACCCTAAATGCAGAAATGTATGCTTATTAACAAACAAAAAAAAGCAAACCAGACAAAACATGAAATATCTTGGGTTCATACTAGTGATTAGGTGGGCTGCCTACTACCACTATAGCACAATTAGCTGTTATTTGCACTCATGATAATGCACAACTGATATTAAAAATAGTGGAGAAAATGCGGAAAAAAATTGTTTCCTGCATTAGAATTTGCAGCTCAAAACTGGGACTACTGAGTGACAAAAAAAACAACAACAAAATAATGAGAAGGTGAGATTCAGTGTGGGTGGGGCCAGTCACGAGATGACAACTTTGTTTACAACTTACTGCTTTTGACTGAGACTACTGAGGCTGCTATTATGTGCACTACTCTAACATTGTTATTTTGAACATTTTTAATTTCATCCCCAGAAAGAATGTGATACTGTTAACGGGCAATACTTTTTGTAGTAAGTAGCAATAAAATCTTTATTTTTTTAATTACAAGTTCTAACAAAGACAATATATAAGCTTAAGCAAATTTCAGGTCGGAAAATATTTATAATGAAAGCCACCTTTTCTGTTTTGACAACAACAACATCAAACAAACAAACAAAAAATCTGAGACCAAGCGGAGAAGTAATTAAGGCATGTCTACAAAATGCTCCATTTTATAAAATACTAAGCATGGGTAACAGGTGAGTTGCTGTAATTTGTCGGAATCTGCTCTACTGAATACAAATGCACAAGGTAGCTAATAAGCTCACAGGTCAATCTTGGTTTAGTTTAAGGGATGTGGAACATATGGACAAGCCTAAACAAGCAGACGATAACTTCTGAGTCCAGAATTTGATGGAAACTTTGACTACGACTCTTTTCAGGGGCATTTGAAGCCCACAAATATGTCTATAGGTTCTTTATAAAATCATCATCATCCTTCTGTTCTTTTTCCTCAAATAATTCAGTTGGTTGTTAACATGCTAAAGCTATGGTTACAGCTTGTACTGTGCAGTAGGTTAGTTGAAGATGTTTGTAATCACATACACATCACAATCACATAAAAGATTGGTAGTATAGTAATTTGAGTGTGACCACTACGCCTTTCAAATGTAACAAAAGACTGAGGTCTACAGGTTACATGCTGTTTCAAAGAGCAGCACCCAATGTTATAAGAACATACCTGAGCTGGGATTAATATGTCGTTTTGAAATATTTATATTACAGTAAACAAGGCTTGATAGTTGAGCTTTAACCAAGGTCCATGAAGAGTTCCCCCAGTTCCTCAATGCACACTTCAATTTCCACCTTGCACAGCTTATTTTTATTTGGTCACTTAAGATGTAGGCCTGAGCTCCATTTCCTTTTTTTTTCCAATTTCTTCTGAAATTTATTGGGTTCATAGAAGGCCCTACTGTCCTCCTATAGGCTTGAAATAGGGATCAGAGTATCTATTACACTGACAGAGATGGATGCAGGTCTCTGTGCATTGTCCCAATAACAAGGACATCAAAGAAAAGTAGCCCCCTCTTTTCAGTCTGACCCTCTTACAAAACTCCCGTCTCTCACCTCATTATACACTTCTCTTATAGCCGTTTGATATAAAACCTCCCTTAACAGTCAGCCCAGAGTCTAACTGTGCAGTCATCCTATCAGTAGGGCTTTCATTACAAAACATGAGATGCTGGGGAGTCAAGGACAGTGTGGCAATAAATGAGGGTGGAATACATCTGGAACCATTGTCGTACAGGTTAAGCATTACGAAGTACTCATTCTGCATTGGCAAATCAGTGGTCGGCTCATAACCATATGAGGTAATAAAGATACAGGTTAGAGCAAGTCCTTTCACTGGCCAAGCCCACTGCCACACTAAGGAGATTGCATTGATAGAGTGGGCATATCACACAGCACACACCGGCACAATGTGTAGCAGAATTAATTACAAATCTACACAAATCTTAGGTCATGTATGGTTATAAAAGGAATATTTATATTAAAGAAATCTTAGAAAAAAATAATAAAAACACACACCTGAGATATTAATCTGATTTCAATTTTGACTGTCATCTGATTTAGGAGGGTTTCAGCATAAAAAAATTTTTTTCGAAGAGTGCTTTTACATTTCTGCATAGCCAAAATATACTTGCAAAAACATTTTCTACATAGTTTAAGGTGTATGGATACACAACCTATAAATGCTTGGTAAATAACTAATTCCCAAACCAGGGCTATTAATATGGAGTTGGCTCGCTCTCTCTCTCTTTGCCATAACATAATCTTGCACAGGCAAGATTACTCTTTCAATACCGAACTTGGCACACCAATTGTAAGGATCTCACTTTGTAAATTAATAAACAGAAAACAACCATCGCCAAAATATTTTAGAAATATGGAATATTTACAAACCTATAATGTCATTGTGCTGTAGAAATAAAGGTGACATTACACTTGTACTTTTGTTTCAGAGCAAAATCTATTTATATAGAGTGTTTTGTGCATTTATGTAAGTGTAAAAGCTGTTTTCCAACCGTACTATTATTTTATTAACTACTGTGATGACAAATTGCCTGCCATCATAACACTCACTGTAGGGTACCGGTGTAGCTGAAGAGCTGTGGATGATGTATGGAGGTCCTGATGGACTACTGAGGGCAAGTGGCTCCTCTGTTCTTGAGCGCTGGATAGCCAAATCCACCTCGTCATCAGTCAAACCTGGATACAGATACAGCAATCACAAACTATGTAAATGCTATAGCAGAGAAAACCACTCACAAGTAAAATACGAGCCTTCCTTTGAAAAACAACCCCCAGGATAATTTATTAAGATGAGCACAAGGACACAATCACAGTCATCGTTAGCTGGGTAAACTATCTTTGACTAACAGCATTCATCTAAATTAGGTTAAATGCACCGAGGCTATAAGGAATAATCACAGACATCAGCTCTAGTGGGTTAGCCCAGGTCTGACTGGCACAGCAGAGATCTTCTATATTACTGGTAGGCCAGGCAGAGTGAATAGACACTGTCCATTTACAGCTGCCTTATTTCCCCAGGTGTAGCACTTTAAAACCCAAGTCAGAGAAAATGCATTATTTTAATTCCTTCATTGTAATGTAAATGTATTACATAATTTTGCAAATGCCAATATAATCTAATCTTCAGATACTTTTTAATGATTTTATTCTAGATTAAATTGCATTGAGGTCTCTGATGGAAAATGACAAGGGAGGGGGGTAATTTTAACATTCCCTTTTCTGGAAAAAACAGGGGGTTTATTTCCAACACCTCATGCAGCCACTGGTCTTTGTCTTGTCTTTATTAAACAATTTGAAGTAAACAAGGACCAAAAGTGGTGTGTGTAAAAAAAGAAACCAGCCTTTAGAGTGTCTAGTCGTACAGTTTGAGCTGGCTTTGGACAGTTATTGAATGCATAAAAGTAGAGCAAACAATACAGAGTAGTTCTACAAATGACACCGTAGAAAACAAGCTGCTTCCAAATTAAAGCTGCTGATTTCAGAATAATACGAGTTACATTAAAGTACAAGACTGACATATCAATTTTACACATTTGTTATATATATTACATCTACTCATTCAGTGACCTTTGTTTGTCCACAGCAGAGTGTCATCTGTCATTGTGTGTTTGGCTCTTTCCTTCGCTCTGTTTACTGGAGCAGTACCGTGGGCATTTCACCATTCAAATTCCCCCCACCCCCAAAAACATCTTCAGTCCCTGCCAGGCTGCTAAAAGACTGAGCTCTGCTCCATAAGGAGTTGTTTATTTGAAAGATAAGATGTTTTTGTGCTATAATACATATACACACGTGAACAAAACTGTTGGTACCCCTCGGTTAATGAAGGAAAACCCTGCAATGGTCACAGAAATAACTTGAATCTGACAAAAGTAATAATAAATAAAATGCTATGAAAATGAACAAATGAAAGTCAAACATTGCTTTCAACCATGCTTCAACAGAAATACAACCTTTTGAGGCAATTTCTGTAACTGTCAATGAGACTTCTGCACCTCTCAGGTATTTTGGCCCACTCTCCATGAGCAAACAGGTTTGAAGGGTGCCTTTTTCAGACGGCATGTTTCAGCTCCTTCCAAAGATGCTCAGTAGGATTTAGGTCAGGGTTTATAGAAGGCCACTTCAGAATATTTCAATGATTTTCTCTTAGCCATTATTAGGTATTTTTAGCTGTGTGTTTTGGATCATTATCCTGTTGTAAGACCCATGACCTGTGACTGAGGCCAAGCTTTCTGACACTGGGCAGCACATTTCTCTCTAGAATCCCTTGATAGTCTTGAGATTTCGTTGTACCCTGCACAGATTCAAGACACCCTGTGCCAGATGCAGCAAAGCAGCCCCAGAACATAACAGAGCCTTCTCCATGTTTCACAGTATGGACAATGTTCTTTTCTTAATATGCTTCATTTTCTCGTCCTTAAACAAAGAGCTGATGTGCCTTGGCAGAAAGTTTGTGTCTCATCATAGGACATTCTCCCAGAAGCTTTGTGGCTTGTCAACATGTAGTTTGGCAAATGGTGTCTTCCTTGGTTGTCTCCCATTAAGTTCACTTTGGATCAAACAACAACGGATGGTGCAACCTGACACTGATGTTCCTTGAGCTTGAAGTTCACCATTAATCTCTTCAGAAGATTTTCTGGGTTCTTTTGTTACCACTCCGTCTCTTGTTTTTTCCTCAATTTTCATCCTGTGGTCATGTCCAGGGAGGTTGGCTACAGTCCTATGTTTCTTAAATTTCTGAATAATATGTGCAACTGTACTCACAGAAACATCAAGCTGCTTGGAGATGGTCTTATAACCTTAACCTTTAGCATGCTTGGCTATAATTTTCTTTCTAATCTCCTGAGACAACTCTTTCATTCCTCTGGTCCATGTTGAGTGTGGTACACACTATGTCACCAAACAGCACAATGACTACCTGTAGCCCTAACTATAGGTCCACTGACTGATTACAAATTTGTAGACACCTGTGATGCTAATTAGTGGACACAACTTGATTTAACATGTCCCTTTGCTCACATTATTTTCCTTCATTTTTGTCCATGCCTGTTTCATGAGTTTATTAAAACTTTAAAATAATTATGTTGAACCACGGTTCAAAATCAATGTCGGCTTTTCATTTGTTTATTTTCATAGAATTACTTTTGTAATAATAAATAATAACCAGGTTTGCACACACTGTAGCTCGTATTTTGGCCCATTCCTCCAGGCAGATCTCCTCTAGAGCAGTGATGTTTTGGAGCTGTAGCTGGGCAATATGGACTTTAAACTCCCTCCTCATATTTTCTATGGGGTTGAGGTCTGGAGACTGGCTAGGCCACTCCTGGACCTTGAAATGCTTTTACAGAGCCACTCCTTCATTGCCCGAGTGGGGTGTTTGGTCATGCTGGAAGAACCAGACACATTCCATCTTCAATGCTCTCACTGATGAAAGGAGGTTTTGGCTTAAAATCTCACTATACATGGCCCTGTTCAGCTCAGCATTCTTCTTCCTCCAAACACGACGAGTTTTTACCAAAAAGTTTTACTTTGGTTTCATCTGACCACATGATATTCTTCCAATCCTCTTCTGGATCATCCATATGGATGATGGATCTGGCAAACTTCAGATGGGCCTGGACATGTGCTGGCTTAAGCAGAAGGACACACCTGGCACTGCAGGATTTGAGTCCCTCTCATTGTAGTGTGTTACTGATGGTAGTCTTTGTTACTTTGAATACTCCGTGTAATTTGGAGAATTTGGCTCACCGTTCTCATGATCATTTTGACCTTACGAGATGAGATCTTGTGTGGGGCCCCAGATTGAGGGAGATTATCAGTGGTCTTGTAGGTCTTCCATTTTCTTACAATTGCTCCCACAGTTGATTTATTCACACCAACCTGCTTGAATATTGTAGATTCACTCTTCCCAGCCTGGTGTAGGTCTATAATTTTCTTCCTAGTGTTCTTCGACAGTTCTTTGGTCTTGGCCATGGTTGAGTTTGGATGCAGTGGACGGGTGTCTTTTATACAGATAGCAAGGCCAAACAGGTGCCATCAATACAGGTAACGAATGGAGGACAGAAGAGCCTCTTAAAGAAGAAGTTACAGGTCTGTGAGAGCCAGAACTCTTGCTTGGTTGTGGGTGGTCAAATACTTATTTTCTACCATGATTTGCAAATAAATTCTTTAAAAATCCTACAATATGATTTTCTGGATTATTTTTCGTATTTTGTTCGCTCATAGTTTAAGTATACCCATGATGAAAATTACAGACCTCTCTCATTTTTCTATGTAGGAGAACTTGCACAATCAGTGGCTGACTAAATACTTTTTGGCCCCACTGTACCTACAATGTGCTCAATATGGCATAATATGGATATAATACTGCAAGAAATAGAAGCCAGGCAGAGTACAGAGTCTGCTGACCCCTGTCTACTGAGTATAAAATTTAAGGTCTACAACGCACAGATCTTTTGAAAATACAAATGGTGCAATATTAGCTATATAAATATAACTAGTTTGGGAAAACCAAACAACAACAAATAAATGTTCTGGGTTTTGCGGGTCAAGAGCTTGGTCAGTATTATATTAGCAATTTCACAATTCATCCGTTCATATATTATCTCATAAATATGGCTGGCATGGATTATTCACACAAAATACAAACTTTAAACCATAATGCTGACAAAAAGAAGTTTGTGTCTAACAAGCTTTCTTGCAACCAGAAGTGTGTCTACATCAAGGGTCAGTGTGGGGAAAGGGCTCAGAAGATGTTGCTGTGAAGCAGTGCGCAACATAATAAATCATTCTGTGAAACAAGCAACATATATTACAATTACAAGTTATGTTTATTTATATATACATATATGTTTTTACTTGTGTTTACTTGTGTTGTCTTTGACTATTATTTAAATTGGTTTGATGTTCCAAAACACTTAAGTGTGACAAACATGCAAAAAAACAGGAAATTAGGAAGGGGGCAAACACTTTATCACACCACTGCAAGTGTTAGGTTAATTGGTGTTCCTAAAGTTACCTTAGTGTGCGAGTGTATGTGCCCTATGACGAATTGGTGCCCTGTTCTTCTTGCATTTGTCTCTGTGTAACCGGCTAGGCACGGGCTTTCCCATGAGCCTGATTAGAATTGTGAATAAGACAAAAAATGAATTAACAAATGAATAAAATTTTTTCTACTTTTTTGCATTTTAAATTGTGTATTAATTCAGTCTCACTTAAAATCAAACGTAATGCTTAAAGTAAGAACACATTTTCAAATAGATTGAATATGCTTTAAGTAACTTCATAATAATCTCTTAATGTTCAAGATATCTTTTCACTGTTCTGTGGTAGCTGTTTGATTTTACCAAACAGTATTTTAATTACCATCCCTTATTAACTGCTACAAATGTACAAAGTGCCTAAACCGAAAGAATGTTTTTTTTTTTTTTGGACAAAACGACTTGTGTTAGCTGCTTAAACATAATGGGGTATAACATGAAATTTGCGCTCCCCCTGACCACCAGAGGGGGTCAGAGAGTTTAATGTGCCCCAAATTAATCATTGGTTCTCCTTTTTGTGCACATCCTCAAAGCAGTACAAAATGGCTTAAAATGCTTTTAGTTAAACCAAAATATTTGCACATGCACAGTCAGCTATCAAGATGAGTTCAGATAGTATGTTAAAGATTAATCAGAAAGACTCATATACACCAAATCAACCTGTCACACTTTCACACCTTTCACACTGTTCTTTTGCTACCTGTGCTGTTCCATGTAGCTCTCTCTCTCTCTGTCTCTCTCTCTCTCTCTCTCTCTCTCTCTCTCTCTCCCTCTCTCTCTCTCTCTCTCTCTCTCTCTCTCTCTCTCTCTT
>JAUZSU010000707.1:19492-30287 GCA_034780255.1 Parotocinclus maculicauda
GTCTTGTCTCCTATTATCTGAATGAAAGCTATACATGGTGTCAGAAGTGGGAAGCTGTAACTCCGGAACCAGGAGTTAAGGAGACACGCGCAAAACTCGGAGAGAGCAGCCAGTGTGTTTTCCTCCACTAATTTGGCTCCTAACACACAGAATTTAGGCAATGGCTGTTGCAGCAGTACATATAACACACCCAGAGCCCTTCGACTTCTCCAACGCAGCTAAGTGGCCAAGATGGATTAGGAGGTTTGAACATTTTCTTCTAGCATCAGGACTGAGCACAAAACCAGAGGACTATCAGGTCAACTCCTTACTCTACACTATGGGAGACGAAGCAGATGATATCCCAGCAGTGCTGTCACTATGTGAGTCAAACAAAAAAAAATATGACACAGTGGTACAAGCATTTCAGCAACACTGTGTAGGTAGACATAATGTTATATTTGAGAGCGCCGAGTTCAATCGAAGATGTCAAGAAGAGGGTGAAAGTGCAGATGCATTTATCACAGCAGTACAAAGCTCGCAGAGCACTGTATCTTTGGCACACTGAAATAAGAGCTAATCAGTGATAGAATTGTTGTGGGAATCAGAGACCACAGATTGTCTGAACTTCTGCAGCTAGATCCTGATTTAACTCTCAGCAAAGCAACACAAAAAGTCGGCCAAAATGAAACTATGAAAAAACAACAAGCTGTACTACATGGCTCTAATAATACAGAAGCAGCCAAGGGCATTAATGTAGATGCTCCAAGAGGAAAAATGTTTCAAAACCCAAAGTATGAAAAACACAACAGAAAAGGTGTCCATAAAAGTAAACAGCATCAGTACCTAAAAGACTGAGGCAGATGTGGTGCAGGAAAAAAACATGCTTGGAAGGACTGTCCAGCTAAAGATGTAGAATGCCATAATTGTCACAAAATAAATTGTGTCTCATGGTAAATGTGGATCTTGCTCATGGGACTTTATTTTTCTTGAAGAATTGTCCTCAACTACAGCTCAAGAGTGGACAGAAACAGTTTCTGTAAATGGAACAGTCATCCAGTTCAAATTAGACACAGAAGCAGCAGTGTCAGCTGTACCAGAGACAGTTTTCAGCAAAAACAAACTTGGTCATCTCCAAAAAGCAAAAAAAAATGTGCTTTATTGGCCAGGCCATAACATCCTGGATGTAAAAGGGTGTTTCCAAGGGGTCCTTACAGCAAAAGGGCGCAGGGTGTTATTTTCAAGGTGAGCAGCCCAATTCAATTCAGCTCAACTCAATTCAATTTGATTTGTATAGCGTTTTTTACAATAGACTTTGTCACAAAGCAGCTTTACATTGATATATAAACAAGTGTAGCAATTGAATTATATTTGCCCCTTTTTGTCCCTAATGAGCAAGCCAATGGTGACAGTGGAAAGGAAAAACTCCCTTAGATTAAAGGAAGAAACCTTGAAAGGAACCGGACTCAGAAGGGAAACCCATCCTCTTTTGGGCAATAAACATAATTGACATTATATAATAAGCATTTAAATGTATTAAGTCTATGAGGAGATGGTGCATCTTCGGCATGGCTGGATGTTCCGTCTGATATCATCTCTCGTAGCAGGGTCACCATTGGAGCGAGAACCTCGAAAAAGAGGAAATGAATTAGATATGCTCTTTGTTGCCATTAACATATGAAGGGCTAAAACTAAAACCAGAATTACAGGCTGAATGCTTGACTAAACAAATAAGTCTTGAGCCTCGATTTAAACATAGAAACTGTGTCTGCGTTGCAAACATTTGTGGGAAGACTATTCCACAGTTTGGGGGCTTTGTAGAAGAAGGTTCTTTCATTATTCTAGGAACTTGTAGGCGACCTGTAGCACTTGATTGAAGCTGGCGAGGTGGATTATAATATACTAACAGCTCAGTCAGATATTGTGGAGCAAGACCATTTAGAGCTTTATACGTTAATAGTAGAAGTTTATACTCAATGCGGGATTTAACAGGAAGCCAATGTAGTGTAAGTAAAACAGGGGTGATGTGATCATATTTTTTATTTCTAGTTAGAACTCTGGTTGCGGCATTTTGTACTAACTGAAGCTTGTGTAATGGATGGTTGTGGTTCCCAAGCCAAATGGGAAGATTCACATATGTGTGGATCTCACTAACTTGAATAAATGGGTCAAGAGAGAACGCCACATCCTACCAGTGGTAGACCAGTCCCTAGCAGATTCCACTCCCAAATAAATCAAAGCCTCTCACTACATTTATTACACCATTTGGGAGATATTTTTTCAATAGGCTCCCTTTTGGAATTGTATCTGCTCCAGAACACTTTAAGTGCAAAATGTCACAGCTACTAGAGAACTATGATGGGGTGATTTGCCATGCTGATGACATTCTTGTTTTTGGCCGAGACAAAATGGAGCATGATCAGCGCCATTCAGTTGAAGGGTCTCACATGGGCGTGTGAAAGGTTGGTCTCCAAGGCCTCCACTTCACATTACTTACTGACCATAAACCACTCGTACCACTGCTGGGCACCAGAGGCCTAGATGAGTTACCACCCAGAATGATTTTGTCTTCGCCTCTTGAGATTTTGTTATGACATACAACATGTCCCAGGAAAAAATATCATAGCTGCAGACACACTGTCTCGTGCACCACTCAGTGACGCTTTGACAGAAGATGATCAGCAGTTGGAAAAAGATGTTCAGGTTTTTGTGGACACTATAGTGGCATCACTGCCAGTGACAGAGGCTCGTTTGACACAAGAGGCCCAAGCAGGCCTTCAAGCACTTTTGGCAAGTGAGAGCTGAACTGATCGCGGTGGGCAATCTTCTACTAAAAAGTGACAGCAACTGCAGAAAGACATCCAAGACAGGATCCATGAGAGACATCAGGGCATTACTAAATGCCGAACCAGAGCTCATCATTCTGCTTAGTGGCCAGATCTATCGTCTGAAATTCGAATAATGGTAGAAAACTGTGACATATGCATGCAACACAGGGTGCAACAGTGTGAGCCACTGTTATCTCTAGCCCAGTCCCGGCTCGCCCTTGGCGTAAAGTAGGTATGGATCTCTTCAAGCATAAAAAATCATATATGCTCATTGTTGATTATTTTTACAGATACATCAAAGTGGCAGAGCTTAAAACCACATCCTCAGAGGTCACAACAGTTTCAATTGCGAGTGATCAAGAAAGTATTTGCACGTCACGGCATCCCTGATGAGGTTGTTTCTGACAATGGACCTCAGTTTGTGTCAGACACCTTTCGAAATTTTGCACGTGAGTTCAAATTTCTACAAATCAGCAGCAGCCCACGTTATCGTCATGCTAATCGGGAAGCAGAGCGGGCAGTGCGCACCCTCAAATGACTGTGGTAAAAAGAAAAAGACTACAGCAAAGCACTGCTAGTGTACTGCACTTTTCTCCCTCTCAGCTGCTTATGGTGAGATGCTTGCGCACTACATTACCCCAACCTCCTCTAAATTTATCTCCAGTGTGGCCTAACCTCAAAAAATTTCCGTGAGAAGGATGAAGCAGTGCGAGAGCGACAAGCAATTAACTACAATCAACGTCACGGCTTACGTCCACTTCCCAAGCTTCACACAGGGCAAAAGGTTTGGCTTGCTACAGAGCATGTCCATGGTTCTGTCATTGGACCAGCTCAGACTCCAAGGTCTTACTTGGTTGACACTTCTCAAGGGATACTGAGGAGAAACAGACGCCATCTACATCCAACTGAATTTGTCACAAGATCTGGAAGATTGTCTAGATCTCCTGTTAGACTGGACATATGAACCTTGTGCTTTCAGAAAAAAAGGGGTTGTAGGTGGTGAGAGTATCATGGAAAGGCAATGGACTCTGTTTATATAGGTGCAGTGTTCAGTATTGAAACAGAAGAGTGTAGTTCGGAAATGTGTTAAGGTAAAATGTGTTCATGGTTAGATAAAATATGAGCAGAAGTTAGAGAAACGAATTTAATAAGGTATATGATGCAGAATGCTATTTGTATGGGGTATTTCTCATCTAAAAGAGGGAGGTGTACTGGTGGGAAATACGTTACCCAGAATGCTGTGTATGTGCGGGGCAGATGGGTTCAGAGAAAATAAACAGCAATAGACTTCAAGCTGCGTGTTGGTCTTGTCTCCGTATTAGCTGAATGAAAGCTATATTTATACACTGGGTTGATGATTTAAGATGTGAGCACAGGTGATTCAGCCAAGTACAGTAGACTTGTAGTAGACCTCTTGCTGTAGATCCTTGTACACTGGATTCGGTGGTCCAACACGTCAAATCTTACCCACAAACCTAAATCTGCACCTCGCAGCACAGGAAATTTACACATTCTGTCCTCCTAGCCTCTGGTAACATCAAGTTTAATGCCCAGGACCATAATTAAAGGAGGTTAAGATCCTGGATGAATAAATATTAACTAAATATTACCCTGAGGGGTACCAGATAGGAGGTGACAGAACAGTCAGAGGCAGAAAAGGGATCACTTTTACTGTGTGCAGTGGTATTTTTCAAAAGCAAAGGTAATTTCACACAAACATTATATGTATGTATCACAAAAGTGAGTACATCCCTTACATATATGCAGATATTTAAGTATATCTGTTTATAGGACAACACTGACAAAATGACACTTTGACAGAATTAAAAGTAGTCTGTACTGTAGTGTGTTAGTCACCCCTAAGAGACTACACCCCTAAATTTTTTAAATTGAGCACTGCTTGTCATTTTCCCTCCAAAATGTCATGTGGCTCGTTAGTGTTACTAGTGTTACCATGGCACCTCATGGAACATAACTCTCTGAAGATCCTAAAAGACGAATTGTTGCGCTACATGAAGATGACCAAGGCTACAAGAAGATTTTTAAAAGAGCAGGGTCCACTCAGAACAGACCTTGTGTTGGTCCAAAGAAGCTGAGTGCATGTGCTTAGCGTTACATCCAAATGCTCTATTTGAAAGAGCAGTGACAGCTGACAGCACTCCTGCAGAGATTTAAGAGATAGGGGGTCAGCCTATCAGTGCTCAAACCATACACCACACACTACATCAAATTGGTATGCATGGCTGTCACCCCAAAAGAAAGCCTCTTCTGAAGTCTGTACACAAGAAAGCATGCAAACAAAGACATGTCAACAAAGGACATGGATTACTGGAACCATGTCCTATGGTCTGATGATACCAAGATTAATTTGTTTAGTTTAGATGGTCTGAAGCATGTGTGGCGGCAATCAGGTGAGGAGTACAAAGATAAGTGTGTCATGCCTACAGTCAAGCATGGTGGTGGGAATGTCATGGTCTGGGGCTGCATGAGTGCAGCAGGTGTTGGGGAGTTACATTTAATTAAGGGACACATGAACTCCAATATGTACTGTGAAATACTGAAGCAGAGCATGATCCCTTCCCTCCGGAAACTGGGTCGCAGCGCAGTGTTCCAGCATGATAATGACCCCAAACACACCTTTAAAACAACCACTGCTTTATTAAAGAGGCTGAGGGTAAAGGTAATGGACTGGCCAAGCATGTCTCTAGACCGTAACCCAAAAGAACGCAAAGTCTCGAATATCCACCAGCTCTGTGACATCGTCATGGAGGAGTTGAAAAGCATTCCAGTGGCAGCCTGTGAAGCTCTGGTAAACTCCATGCCCAGGAGAGTTAAGGCAGTTCTGAAAAATAATGGTGGCCACACAAAATATTGACACTTCAGGAACACTAAGGGGTGTACTCACTTTTGTTGCCGGTGGTTTAGACATTAATGGCTGTATATTTAGTTATTTTAAGAGAAAAATAAATTCACACTGTTATATAAGCTGCACTACTTTTCTTTGTGTCAAAGTGTCATTTTATCAGTGTTGTCCTATGAAAAGATATACTTAAATATCTGCAGAAATCTGAGGGGTATACTCACTTTTGTGATACACTGTAGGTATTATCAATCAGAAGTCAGCAAACAATATGCTAATCTCACCATGACTCCTCCTAAGCAACAATTTAAATAGCAGGAAAGAACAAAACTATACTTTTATAATACTGCATATACTGTATAAGCTGTTGGCTAGACACTTGGTTTGGTTGGTTTACTTTTTTCAGTCCAACCGTCACAATAAGGTGTTTTAAAAGTCAGGTAGCACTGCTGTGACTGATCCACTCATACCAATTCAACTCACACTAACACACCACCACCACATCAGTGTCACTGCCTGGGGCAATTATAGGATCCGAGTTTTAATGTTGCTGAGCACCCTGTTTTTTTTTTACAGAAAACTGTAAATTCTAACATTATTTTAGGCTGTCAGTCCCAGACTTGTGAAGAACGAGCATCTGACTTGTTGAGTAGGAAAAGCACTGTGGCTGAAAAGAGAACGACAAATCTTAGAAAACTTCCTTTAATGCTGTTCATTTGAGCCACAAAGCCATTGTTTGGTTTCTTTCGAGACATGGGGGACTACTCTCTTGTCAATGTTAACATATTTTGTTTAAACCGTATATCTGTGGCTTTTAACATTTTCTAGTTCATCAGATACAAACCTCTAATAAAAAAACAACAAAATGTTCTAATATTTTTAGGGGTGCTTAGTACTACATGGGTTACGAAGGGCTTTGGGACACGATCGTAAATTAAATAATGTTCTTAAGTATGAGACTGCGAAGTACTTAGCATTAAGATCATGTTGGGAACCCACCCTTGATCTCTCACTAAATATTGCATGCTTTGTTCATTAAACTGATTCTGCCAGGGAATGGGACAGCTTGCGAATCTCCACACACAGACATAATAGGCACTCAGTTAATCTCATCTCAGCATCTACTGGACCTCTTAATGGGGTGGAACATCATGGCCAGCTGCCAGTCACTAAATAGACAAACAGAAACATGACTAACATCTTATACTTCAATAAATCCATACCAGTAAAACTGTTTTTGCAATATATTTTACAATACAGTATAACAATATTTACTTATTCAGATACGATAAGATGTTTTCTGTTGAATGGCTCAGTATTAGACAATGCAGTAAACTGGAGGGATAGAAAAGACATACTGCTGTTTCTGGGTAGTAACAAGAAGTGATCATATGTAAAAACCACTAGCTGCCACTGGAGTGTGTGTATGTGGTCCCAGACTAAGTGTGTGTGTGTGTGTGTGTGTGTGTGTGTGTCTCTGTTTTATTTATCATCGCTATCAACTTTAGTAGCTACAAATGTACAAATGTACAAAGGTTACATCTATAAACAGGGTTATCTCAAGACCAGTCATATAAAACAATTACGTCCATGCCAATTCAGTGCAATCAATTAACCTACCACGTAAGTCTTTGGACTGTGGGAGGAAGCTGGAGAAGGAAGCTGTATATATATTTATGCAGTGCTCCTTACATGTACTTTATATGCTACTTTATATCATTGCAGACAGTATGAAACATGAGCCCAGGATATTTATTGTTTTGTCTGAACTTTATTCATTTTCTAATAAACATCCAATCCTGCATTTCAGGCCTGGGAGACATTCCAAAAATGATAAAAACTAAATGTATTATGTGGTTACAAAAGTGACGTCAACAAGTTATTGTTATCATGTTTTAGTACAAAGGTGAGCACACAGTGTCCATTCTTTGGTCAAAAAGACTTACTGATTCAAATAATATTGTATAATACTGATTCAACTGACTACAATATAGCCCAGTGAAGTCAAAACCAAGATGCCTGAACCATCCAGGCAATTATCAGCTAAAAGTCCAAAAGCCTGTGCGCATGGTCTGGGGTAGTGCCCGTGCTCTTGACAAAGATCATTATCAGTTCTACGATGGCAGCATCAATGAAGAAAATATGTTGAGAACACTATTCACTCCTTCAAGATCTTGACTCCAGGGGCATCCATGCATTTATCAACAAGATAATGGAAAACACATCAGAAAATGCTAGGACTGAATTATGGAAATCCATTCCAGCCTTTCTTTGAGGAACATTTTAAAACGTACTTAAACATTTAGATAATTGTCTCACACATTTGATGACAAACTGAGATCCTTTGCCCATGTTTGCTGTTGACATAAACTGTTTAAAATACCATCATTATGTCAGAAACGGGAAGGAATCCCGGAGATCTGTGCGAGTCCATTCCTGGAACACGCCAAATCCGCAGGACCCCCCACGTTTCCACAAATGAGGGCATCCTGAAGATCTTTGCGCATCCATTCCTGGACGCGCCAGATCCCCAGGAAAACCCCCACCTGGAATTAAAAGCCGGAGCCCAAGATGCAGAGATCCATACAAAAACACAACCAACAACGAATAAACGGCGCCCACAAAAGTGAGCGCCGGGTTTAAATACAATGCACCTGTATCCCCACAATGAGGAACAGGTGCAAACGATCTACTAGGGCGTGACAGGCGGGAGCGCAAACGAACGCGCGCCGCGGGAAACGCCCACACTGAACACCACGTGGGGGGGGGGGGACATAAAAAGGTAAACAAACACAACGAACCCCCACGTGACGACCGCAGAATCCTTACACTGAGCTATTTTGTCAGTTCATTTTTTTGTAATCCAATCAACGAGTTTATACACTTGGGTAATCAGATAATGGGAAATCAGATTTCTGCTCTAGTAATCTGACAGAAGGATGTGACATACGCTTCAAACGTCAGTGTTTCCTACCAGCTAGAAGAATTCTTCATTTCCCTGAGACTATGAGATTGTTCGCAAAGGTGTTTGCCTTTCATTCCGATATTTGCCAGATCTCATGAGAGAAATAAGCAACCAGGTCTAAGAAACCAAGCCCTTGATTTAATAATTTAATAATAATGCATATTTTTCTATTACCTTCCTCTCAAAATGAGGGTTTATTTCATAATAAATATGAAAAGGATCCACAAGAACTGCTGGACAATCTGATCCTGTCCATGACCGATGGCTGTCAGTGCGTTTTGGCACTCTTGGGTGACCATACACCCTACTGACCAGTCAATGCGGGGGCACTCTGGTCCAGTTGGACTGGATGAAATAAGCAAATACACTTCACTTTAAAAACAAGCCCCCAAAACCCACAACCTGCAGCTACCAATATTTGAAATAGAAAAATAAGCTTATAGTGTTTAGAGTGAACAGACCTGGCAACCGTGTCTGATTCAAAACGGCGTTTAGTTATTAGGAGACTAGATATGTGGCTCCAATATCTATTTTGTTATTTATTTTGAATGTTATAACCAATTAAAATTGTATTCTTTACTTAATTTTACTATAACTACAACCTAATTATTTTAATTAACATCTAGGCCACCCAAGCAGGTCGGGTCCCTTTTTGAGTCTTGGTTTTCCCGAGGTTTCTTCCTTCTCCATTCAGGGAGTTTTTCCTCGCCACTGTCGCCCTAGGGATTGGCCTTTTAAGATCATATAATATTGTAGAGCTGCTTTGAGACAATGCTCCATTTTAAATAGCTCTATATAAATAAATTTGACTTTATGCTTGCATGCATGACTGAGAAAACCGAAACTAAGATGATCGGTGCACCGAGTAATCTGATTACTGAGTTCAAATCCAGCTCTCTTGGCCTTAATTTGATCTAAGAAATCAGAGTATGCTGTTTACGTGTCCTGCAGAAATTATATATTACTTATTATTATATTTACATTTACATTTCCAGCATTTAACAGACTTACAATTGATACAGTCTTACAATCCAAGCAATTGTGGGTTAAGGGTCTTGCTCAAGGAGCCAACTGTGGCAGCTTGGCAGAGGTGGGATTTGAACCCTTGACCTTCTGGACGTATCATTTCCTTCTGGTCCAGAAGCATTCCAGACCAGACCTGCCCTGCACCCATGAGAACTGATATGACCAGAAGTATCCACAAATCTAGCTGAGTAAGACCCCAAAAAAGTGCCCGAGGTAAATATATCGGATTAAACGTGCCGCGTCGTTACACACCTCTGCAAGCGCTACAGTCAGACTGAAAGATGTTCCGAGGTGGTAAGTGGTGCAGTGCGATTTAAAATGCAGTGTTAGGATTTTGTGTGTGTGTCCGCTTGGGTAAAGAAGCGTGTCGAGTGTTTAAATATTAATTTTCCCCCTCGTTAAGTAAAAAAGAGCTCACTGCTCTCAGGTGGAAAATCTCGCTCTTGCCTCAGACGCACAGTGAGTGAGGGAGTGTGAGTGTGAGTGTGAGTGTGTATCCAGGGGATAGGAAAGGGCATGCAGAATCCCTTTTAATGCATACATAGTTCTGAATAATGGCCAAAAATCCGAGTGGATTTGGCCCAACCTGTATGCACATGGACATATTACTGCATAAAAGCTAAGAACATCCCAGTATCTTCCTCTGAACCATGTTCTGCTAAAGAGCCTAACAATCTTAAGATGTACTCGTGTCTGATTAGGTCTCTTTCCAGCTCGTTATTTGCCTCGTTAGACATGCCAGTTCCACTCTTATAAGATCAACAGTAATATTATTTAGGTGTTCCTCCTCTTCCATGGTAGGAGACCAATTTATGAGGCTCTTATATCTAATGTAAATTGTTTTTTGTTTTTTTTAACCACAGCTTTAAGAGGACAAAACATGCATCTATTATGTCTAATTAGTTACATTTAATTAGTACAACGACTGTGTGTACTGTAATGACCAAAAATGGCAAAAACAATCCAATGAGTAAATAATAAATCGATTTACACGTATAGCGAACGTACAAACAAGAACTACTGTTACTTACCAACTTTGTTTAATAAAAAATAAATTTGCAACCAAGTTTTTCAAAACGATCTACAACACAATGTATAGGTACTCAGCATGCGAAGTAATAATACTGTAAAAAACAA
>JAUZSU010000709.1:0-19284 GCA_034780255.1 Parotocinclus maculicauda
GATTTGTTTCGGTACTTTAGGATTTGGTCCGAATAAGCGGCTGGTCCCATTAACCAGTGGTCCAATTAACCAGATTCGATTGTTTATATATAGCACACCCCTATTTGTTCTTCTGGTTTTCAACAAGATTTAGCGGGCATTCTTATCCAGACCAACTTACTACTGATACAGTCTTGCAAGCTATCGTGGGTTAAGGGCCTTGCTTAAGGACCCAACTGTAGCAGCTTGGCAGAGGTGGTATTTGAACCCAAGACCATTAGGTCCGGAGTCCAGTACCTTAACCGCTAGGCTACTGCAGTCCCTGTCTAGGACTGAATGATTCCGCTTCTGTCAAAGTCCTGGCCCTTTTACCATTCCAGTGCATTATCAATGTGTCTGATGGATGCAAGATCAAAGTTCTGCCCTATTTTTCAATCAAAGTTTGGAAAACAATTATCTATGGACTTTAGGGATAGAAAGTTGAACTGATTTGCTGGAGGCAGAAAGCTTTTTGCCATATTGAGAGTCGCTGGTGTATTCAGTATAACCCATTCTACTGTCACTGATGTGGAGAATCCAGAATTGTATGCTTTATATTATGAATGTTGCTGAAATAGCAGAGCTCCATGTATCGTGTATATGGGACTAATAATTTTTTTTCCCCTTGTTCCGTCCAGCCCAGAGTCTGTGAGGCAGAGGACGGATTTCTTCTACATGAAGCCAGATGTCTCCTCCACATCAGATAGTCCACTGTGGTTCAGCTCAACTCCTTTAGAAAAGTGTGAGCTAGAAAGCCTTCTAACTCAAGTCCTTCTGGTGAGAGATATCTACAGAGAGAGGTGCCATGATGTGGATGAAATTTAGGAATAGTGAGAAAGGACACGTGACACCACAGCACCCTCTGCATTACATCGTTTCACTGTCCCTTTAACCACATCGATCCCATTACAGCTGTAAGCAAAGCCAATACTGTATCAGGACTTTGAGGGGTTTACGTAATACTGATTTCTACATCAGTGGTTCCAGAAGACTTGGGCCGATGACCGGTGCTTTATGTGAAGAGCAACCCATAGACTGCTGCTTTTCTTTTCTTTTTTTTCCCTTTGTTTTTTGGGGGGTTTATTTTGTCGTCGTCGTTATCGTTTTCATTTGTTAGGACGTTGAGTGTATGTGTATGTAGCATTACCTACGAAGCCCAGATTGGGCTGCTGTGGTCTGTAAATATTTCCACAAGTAATGTTAATGAGAGATGGAGCGTGCGTGGTTGTGAGTGTGTGATTATGCGTGTTTAACAAAAAGCAAAACCAATAAAATACTATTAAATAAAAGGAAAAATCAACCCAACTAAGCCTTCTTAAGATAAAACCTTTATTTATTTGCAGGTTTTTATGACAGGACTGTGTGTTAGGACTCCATGCCATTTCTCTCAATTTACTTAAAAGCATTAAATCTTGCTGCAGGCCAGGCCCTCACCTATCTGTACCGTTCTCATTAAATTGGAAGTCTGGATGTTTGGTTTTATCAAGCAGGGTTTCTGATGTTAAACCTCACTTTAAGCTACCCATTTTAAGCTACTCTCTTTTGTTTTTTTGTTTTTTTTAATCCATGATATGAATTGTTTTCCCTTCTATCCTCCTGCCCATTGAATTTTCATTCACTACATTTGAAATAAAGCACTTGATAAAAAGTGCAACGTTGTTCTATAGTGACATTTTGTTAATTCAGCTATGCGCCGTGTAAAGACTGCATTACGTTCTATGAAACAGGACCTTGACCGAACATTGCAATAGTCAGTCTTTTTATGCTAATGTGACTTAAATATGGAGGGTATTTTCACAAGAAAATACATAAATGCATCAGAGATGCTGCTGAAAACGTGTGGTTGTCTGGATTGTTCCACAGACTGAAATGATAAAATTGATATTTTTAGTGTTATGAATCTACACTGTGTGTGTGTGTATCATTAGGCATACTATTGAACCCATATTTATAAAATGTAGTGCCCTCATTAATAAAATTGGCCAAAATGAGCCCACAGTCCTAAATTTTATTTTGCTTTTAACAATAATTTGTAAAAAAAAAAAAAACAAAAAAAAAAACCACTTCTGTAACTCCAGGTATATTTGATCTAGGGATGCACCGATACCAGTATCAGGTCTGATACTGTGCTTATATACTCATAGTATTATTCTGTTACATGGCAACATATAACAATTTGCAGCAATGTAATGTTGAGCAGGTAGGTGAAGAGGCAATATGAGCAGTTTGGAAATATTTCCTAAATATAATGTGTGTGAATGTTTAGCACAGCTGAATGTTAAATGATGCAAGCACATGATGTATATTTCATTTTGTTATAGTCAGAAGGTGAGGAACATCTTATGAAAATAAAACATGTTTTGGAATTCTTTGTAAGAACTGTATGTTATGTTAAGTACAATGTTAAAATAATGTTATTGTTTTTGTATTGGTACTTGGTATCTGCAAGTACTTTTATTTGGTATGACAAAAAAGCAGTATCGGTGCATCCTTAATTTGGTCACGATGAGTTGGTAACCCTAGTAACCCAGTTTTGATGATTCTAAATTGATTCAGTGAGTATATGGTTTAACTGTCATTTTTCTTCCTTTTTTCATGTACTGATTTACATAGAGGGCTGACATTGGTAAAAAATGTATCTATTTGCATTTTCTCAAAAATACATAAATCATAATTAGCATAATTTGAAAAATGGTGGAAATGCAGATCATATATTTATATAATATATATATACACACAATTTGGAACTCAAATATACTACTATTATACTAGTTATAGTAACTAAAAAATTAACTATAATTTTTATGAGCAGTTTATTTGATATGCTTCTCTTTTAATTGTAATTACTGTACAATTTTGTGTAAAATCTCATTATCCATGTCATCCCAGCAAGATTTCAGAACATCCCAAAGATTGTCTGATGTTACTGAATGCTGGACTTTCTCTGTTTGATGGTGGCCCATAAATGTAGGGGGAACATACCAAATACTAAAATTCTGAAAGCCAAAACGTTAAGACCATGCACAGACTAATAATTAATGTTGATTATTTAATTACATTGGCACCTGTTAAGCGTGTGGGAGAGATATGGAGTAATAACCTGAGCAACACACCTTATTCTGGATTCCTCCTATGTTCCAAAGCCATGCTTTAGGTTAACTGGTTGCTCGAAATTGTGCCTGGCGACTGGTGTCATTTTAACCTTGCTCACTGACAGCCGTTCATGATATGAAATGAAGTAAATAAGAAATGTCCCATAATTCCCTCATTTTTATGAGCAGTGTATTTTACATCTTCATCTTCCACAGTAGCCCATCGCTGAAACTTTGAACAGCTTCTTCTGTCTGCTGGAAGTCCTTTGTCCTTGTCATTTCTCCTTTTTAATCTTTTGGATTGGCTGAATGAGTAGCCTAAGCAATCCCATGAATTGAATTGAATTTATTAATTATTGACAATATTAAATTACTTAAATACAGATATGTTAATTAACTTTGATTAATATACTTAAAAATTAAATGTTATATTCAAAGTGTTGTAGAGCGTGCTTGGAGTGCCTTCATCAGTGGCACTGAGTCAAGTGAGCTCTATATAAACTGTGTTCCTGAAAGTCCCAAAATTCTAAACTCTGACTGTGACATCATTAAATGGTTACTTAAAACAATTAGGACCAATGTAACAGAAACAGCTGAACCAGTTTACAGTTATATATTAGGTCTTTAATACCTGGAGAACTATATATACATCAAACAACTTGGAAATTGTAACAATAAATCCTTCTAGACTTGTTGAAACAATCCACAAAAATAAGGGGATATTTCACTCTTTACAACATAATAGATTTTGAAATATCCCCTAATTTTTGAGCAGTATACGTCTTTGTAATTCGATCGACCCTTTATCCAGGATTAAATACTTCGACTGGATTTCCAAATATGAATCAAAAAGCTCGCCGGCATTTAATGCCATTGAATCCGAGCAATCTTACTTTTTATGACAAGTAATTAATATGCAAGTAATTTAGTCTCCTTCTGCTAAGGCATGATTACCTTTAGCTCTTTAGCCAGGCATGTGTGTCTTTGCAGAGGGTCTGTGGTGGCCTAGTGGGTAAGACTCTGTTCTATGGACCAGAAAGTCCAGGGTTCAACTCCCATCTCTGCCAAGCTACCACAGTTGGGTCCCTGAGCAAGACCCTTAGTCCACAGTTGCTTAGATTGTCAGACGGTATTAGTTGTAAGTCGCTCTGGATAAGGGCGTCTGCTAAATAATGTAAATGCTGAAGTGTGCAGATGGAAAATATTTTTGAGTAGTTAATTAATGTTTTCTTTAAACAAGTAAAAATCTGTGATGAATTTTGTCCAGCAGATGGCCACATGGAGTGGGATTGAATAGCACACACACATTCAGATTTTAAAGATCCTTATTCTGTAATCTCTGTTTTAACTGTATCCAGTCTGAAAATCTGAGTCCAGTCCCGAACTGAGACCAAATTTCATCCTGAATAAGAAATCATGGAATTTGATTATCTGGACAATCTGGGTCAGGATTAAAGACTTTAAAAAACGGCCCCTGGATCTCTATCCAATAGAGAACCATCCTGTGTTTCGCGGCCACCTAGTGGGTCACAGTGGTAATGCTAAAAGGTGGTTGGCCAAAAGATTCTTTTTTTCTGTTTTGAAGAAAGGTCCTGGGTTCTATCCCTGGGATAAGAAAGGCACTGAATGAATGTTTTGCAGAGTAAAAATCATTATGTATTGCTAATGCTTAAGTATAGGACGAGCTCACGCCAAATACTTTCCCCTGTTGCTGTAGAAGCTGTTTTTCAGATTTTTCTGGTTATATTCTAGTAATGGTCGGCACAGCGTTTAAGTGGTTGCCACTCTCACCTCACAGCTCTAATGTCCCCGGTTCAGTCCCTGATCCTGGGTTCCTGCTTGGAGTTTGCATGTTCTCCTGGTGTCCACATGGGTTTACTCTAGGAAATCTGGTTTGCTCCTACATTCCAAAGATGTGTTAGGTAAATTGGTGTTCCCAAAGTGCTACAATGCTTTTTTGGCCGTGCCTATGGTTACACCTGCAATGCGCCCTGCATCACAGGATAGACACTGGCTTTATCGTGACCCTGACTATTATTAAGCAGATATGAATGAATGAATCAACTAATGTATTCTAATAAAAAGGCTGAGAAATAATTATATGAGGCCATTATACTTTTGCTAAAACAATTGTAAATCTAATGTAATGGTGACCTAAGACCTTAGCACACTACTGTGTGTGTTTCAGCAAATATAATTTAAGATGTGACAGATATATGTAAATTATCTGCAAAAAAAATATATTTCGGTTGAACATGATAGGTCTGGCATAGTACAGTCATCCCATTAGACGAGTTAGAAAAATGCTGTAGATTTTTAGTACTTAGTTTAGTTTAGTGATTATGCAATCAAACAAATTTTGATAAAATACATTTATTCTACTGAATTTGTGTAGATTTTACAATGTCAATACAATTTTGATGTGGGCTGCAGAGTGTTTTGTGGTGTGTCATATGAACTGCGTGTTTCAAAAGGTTGGGAACCTTTGTAATAGTCAAGTCTAGTGAAATTTATTTATATAGCACTTTTTACAATGTGCATTGTCTTAAAGTAGCTTTATAACATTCCATTATCCAATCCCAAACTGAGCAAACCTAGGGCGACAGAGTAAAGGAAAAACTCCTTAAACACCAAAAAGGGACTCAAAAAAGGACCCATGTTCCTTGGGTGCCTGATGTTAGGATGTTTACTGAAAGAAGTAAGTTTGTTGTAATAGTACTACTAAGTAAATAATAACAGATAAATAGATAAATCATCTTTGGGATGTGGTAGAATGGGAGATTTGCATCATGGATGTGCAGCTGACAAGTCTGTGTCTACACAGACATCACAAGTTTACAACTGTGTGATGCTATCATGTCAGTATGGACCAAAATCTCTAAAGAGTGTGTTCAGCACCTTAGAGCACCTCTATACCACGTGTAATGCCTGCATCCAGTGAAGTCCTGGATATGTTCCTGGTTTAATATGATTATCTAGACCTAAAGAATAGTTCACTGACCAGGATAATGTTGTAGAGTATCTGCATTGTTCCTGAGATCTCTTTGGATGGCAGTAAAGCAGTCTTGTATTAGCTGTTATTTATAGATGTTTATAGTCTTCTGAAGTGTGTGAGAGAAAAAGGAGCAGAAGGTGTGGAAATGTTGGTGCTGGCATGTGACCTCCTTGTGACGTGTTTGAATGACCTTTGAGAGCTAATTGTGAGACATCTGTGTGCTCTCTCTGCAAGCAGGACAGTGCAGACTGTGTGTTCTTTTAGCAAAACAAAAGGGTTTTTTTGTATTACTTAGTAACTTTTACAGACCACAAAACAGATCTCCAGACCATGCCGTTTATCCACGTCAGTCTTCCCACATTAGTCAGTGCATCAGTGCATGTTTTATGTCAACGTGGCCAACTGTTTTAACCTTATGTTTTATAACTTATCATCCATCCATTATCTTCTGCTATATCCACACAGGGTCACGGGCCAGCCGGTGCCCACCTGGCAACTCTGGGCGCAAGGGCAGGAGCAACCCTAGAAAGGGTGCCAATCCATTGTAGGGCACACGTACACAGTCGAACACTAAGGGCCACTTTAGAGATACCAATTAACCTAACACGCATGTCTTGGACTATGGGAGGAAACCAGAGTACTCAGAGTAAACCTATTCAGACACAGGGAGGACATGCAGACTTCACACAGAAAGAACCCAGGTCGCTTCACCCTGGGATTGAACCCAGGACCTTCTTTCTGTGAGGCAGTGGTACTACTCACCGAGCCACCGTGCTGCCTGTTTTATAACTATACTGCTTACAAGAATTACGCAATCCCATAATGAAATATCCCCTAAATTTTTAAAGCAGTTTAATATTCATTTATTTGATTTCTCCATAACTTCCCTTTTCCAATGCATTGTTCTTTTGGCACTGTACACCAGCACTAAACAAGATTTTGTTACATTGTTGATAAGGGACAGCACGGTGGCTCGGTGGGTAGCACGGCTGCCTCACAGCAAGAAGCTCCCGGGTTCAATCCCAGTGGAGCGGTGTCCTCCCCGTGTCTGCGCCGGTCTCAAACAGTCCAAAGACATACATGTTAGATTAATTGGTGTTTCTAAAGTGGCCCTTAATGTGTGACCGTGTGTGTTCCCTACGATGGATTGGCGCCCTGTATAGGGTTGTTCCTGCCAGTTGGACACTGGCTGGCCCGTGACCCTGTGTGGATTAAGCAGAAGATAATGGATGGATGGATGGATGGATTGATGTTGATAACAGGCTTCATTCATGGTGTTACTGCATACGAGTAGATTCAAATCTTTAAAAATGGTCACAGCACACACCTACCATTAGAGGGGGCTAAACACTGGGGGTGAACTTGAACTTTAATTATTCAAGTATCCAGGGGTGGGATTAGAATGGAAAAGTGATCATTAATAGACCTGTTTGGCTGGCTTATGAAAACACCATCATTTCTACTGCATTTCTGTAACAAGCTTCACTGCACATGCTTTGTTTTCTCTAATTATGTTTACATTTTGATTATTAGCGTGAATTATAGAAGGCTGAATTCGTCAGGGCCTGAAATAGCAAAATCTTTTTCTATTTTGAAGAGGCAGCTTTTTGCTTTCTTTTTCGGTTAAAGTTGGCCTGACTCCAATTACTTGTTCCATTGATCCAAAGCTAAAACACAGCCAGGCTAGCTAGAGGATGGGTGGATGTTAAAACTTTTTTTTTTCACTCTCGTGAGTTTTTTTGTTTGGGCTCAATCCCCAGACCTTTCAAGGGACATAAAGAAAGTGCTGTTCTCAGCAGGGTCAGCTGGGATCGTGCCATGGCAGAGACGGGGGCAGACTATAGGTGGCGATTAGGCCCTCTAATGTCTGATGAATTCTTTCGGAATCACATGATATGAACCAGTGTTGCCATTTAATTATAAAACAACAGAGTTGGGAGGGGGAGACAAAGTGCCCGTGTGTGTTCAGAGGCAAAAGAGAGTTCAGCTGCACGGGGGGACCAGAATGGATGACAACTGCATTTCTCACATGTTTTGTTACAGCACACTTTTGCATCCCTTTTGAACATGTAAATAATATTTTTCAACATTAAAACAAATCCCAAATGTACGTTATTGACAAGGTTTCCCCAAGTCACAGAGCGGTATTTAATCTTTACTTACATGTGGAATATTTTAACATAGACTGTACACATTTCGGCTGACATGCTAAACCAATAGCTGGTGTATGCTGCCTGTGTTTATGAGGTTAAATAGGGTCATCTTCATGTATAGAGCTCTTTTAAAAAGTGTCAACCATTAAAATAAACTGTTAAATCAACAGGACAGCAGTAAAACAAATAATTACAAATATGCCAACATATGTTATATTCACTATATAGAAAAAATTTTGTGGACACCCCTTATTGTGGACATTACTGAGACCCGCTATTTCAGCAACACTCACTTGTACCACATTCATGCACTTCTGGGTTCCCCATAGACAAGTGACATAGTGACAGTTGTACTGACACCCCAGTGACTCTCAATATGGTAAATTTATAGGTTTTATCTGCTTCAGCAGGTCAATTCAGCAACTTGATGGCATTTCCCAGCAGGATAATACTTACCCAAGCATAGCAAGGGTTTCCCATGATTGTAACATTTCCTTGGCCTGACTAGACACCAGACGTATTGTCAAATCAAGCATTTAGGGGACTGGCAGACCACCAGATTTGGCAACATATGTGCGTTAGGCTCTACAGGATCAAGTGCAATATCGGTGCGTTGTGTCGTTTTGTACCCAGGCTAGAGGCAGCCTAATAATGTACTTGAGACTCCTTTCAAATGTAAAGTTTTCCCCACTAAACATATCCTTTCGCTCCAATATAATAATCACCAACATATATTATCAATACGTTCATACACTCATAATACATTTTCACTCAATTCCAACACCTCCTTCTTGGCGAGTTATTTGTAATCAATGAGTATAGATCTAGTTTAACATCACTATGCTGGCTATAAATAACTGCCTGTGTGTTGAGTGCGTGCCACGGGGCCCCACATAGACACTTCTCTCTTTGCTGCTTGTACTGAATCGTGTTACTACAGACAGGCATCTCATGACACACTGCAGCCAGCAAATCCAACACCATCCAGCTATCATCTAAGGCTGAGGTCCTCACCCCTAACCACCATACTGATAAATCACTTCTAGATTGATTCTTTCTGATTTGATGTCTCTTTTAAGCTGTTTTTCTAGCTTTCCTTTCATGTTTCTTTGTTCATTTGTGCTGTTTAATTTTCGACCAAAGAGCTGTGAGAAGAGCCTTCATGTAGAACTATAACAGGATGTTTGACTGATTGACATTGTTCAGCTAATCTGTCGTTCCTAAAATAACCACACGCCCTTGAGCTTTTCTCAGTGTCTAGACATGGACCATATAAAACATAGCTAACAGAGCTTAGTACTCACAGGCTAATAGTAATATAAAAAATGTATGGCATACTGTAATGTGCAAATATCTTAAGCATTTCATATTTTTCCGTTTATTTTTTTTCTGTTTATTTTCTTCTTTATTTAAGTTTTAGCATCACTGACTATGGGGTGTTTCGTTACCTTACTTTGTTCGTCCCCTTTACTCTGTTCTCAAATGGTCAGGACCCCCACAGATCTGGTACTATTTGGGTGGTACTCCAGTGACACTGATGGTGGTGGTGTATAAATGTGAGTTTTGCTGGAATTATTGGATCAGGATTTACTCATTCATCATAGGAGTGCTTATATTATGCAGTTTACAGGATGCTGTGTACTGGTGGACTATTTTCAGTCCAGTGACACTAAGATGGTTTAAAACCCAAGCAGCACTGATGTGTCTGATCCACTCTTACCAGCACAACACACACTAAAACACCACCCCTGCATCAGTGTCCCTGCAGTCCTGAGAATGGTCCACCACCCATGTAGATCTATGGCTGTCCTGTGGGCATCCTGACCTGTATAGGTGTAATAAGTATGTAGAGGGACTACAGTCTGTAATTGTAGAACCTGAAAGTGCAGTGAGCACTAAAAGTTAAATAAAGAAAGAGCAGAATATACATCGAAAAATCTAGACTTTTTACAATACTGTGCTCTAGCATTTAAAAGTCCGGATTAGTTTAGAAATGTTAGATTTCTAAGGAATATTGTATACACACTGTATGTTGTGCAGACACAGTGTGCTAGCCATGGTGACCTGAGTTTAAGTCCCAGTTGTGCCTTCCGGCCAGGATGTATGTCACACAGGCATGGGAGGCCAGATAGAAGGCTGCGCCCTGAGATGGACTGGCCCATTTATTGTGTGCTTCAACCTGTACCCAAATCATTTTGGGATTGGCTCCAGAACCCCATGCAACCCTTATCAGGATACATTTAGCAAGATGCAATTAACATTGACATTAACATTTTTCCTGTCCTTATTGTAAAGCTCCACCCCACAGCAGCTCTATATGTTATCCTTTCAGTCACTGTTCAGTGCCTGTGTACTTCTCCTTATTTTAACAACCCTAACCCTTTTAATTTATCAATTTCATATTTGTCATTTTCTTTGAAAGTGTACTTTAGATCATCATACCACATTCTGACACTGGGGTTTAGGGTTTAGTAAATTATTAAGCTGCCAGCTGAAAACATATAAGGTGCCAGGTTTTTTATTACACTTGTCTGCTTGTGCATGGTATAATATTTGTATCAATTACTTAATTAATACTGTCAGTCCAGTGTTAGTTGTTAAATGTAATATCTAAATGTAAGCACTTTTGAGTCTTTGAAAAAACGCTATATTACTCTCTTATTATTATTATTATTATTATTATTACTATTACTATTATTATTAGGAACACTAAGGAAGAGGTTTCTGAAACCCTAGCAATTCTAGCAATTTAATGTGATAATGCAATTACTGAATCAGGAGATTTTAATTAAAAAGAAACCAATTAAATAGAAACTAATGATAAATACTTTTATCATTAGTTTACAAGACTTTAGTTAGCTAGTTGGAAATTACCTCATATATATATCCCATATTACCCCAAATTGTCCCATAAAAGCAAGTTACAATAATCAGTGTTTTCCAATACATGTATTCATTAATTAAAGTAATACTTATTTTCAAGTTGTTTTGTTTCTTCCCCCTCTTTTATTCCTACTTGTCCTGGTCAAAGTTTTTGAAATTTTTTTTTTTTTTTACCAAAAGCACTTAGAAAGCCTGAATACTTTAAAAATAGCCTGAAAAACTTTGACAAAATAACTCCACAAAATAGCTGAAATAATTGAAATCAGCCAAACAATGGAATGTAATTAATTAAGCAAAAATCATAATTAAAATTACATGTTTTTAAATTACTATATTCAGTGTGTTTGTATCTGCTCTAGGTCTTTTAAACAATTAAAATATTTATTTGAATTAATCACGATTACTTAAGCACAGCAATGAAAGCAAAAAAAAAAAAGTCATAACAGCAATGACCAGAACTATATTATAACATTTAATTAAGTACATTTGTTGAAAACAGCATATGCAAACTGTTATCCTGGATGGCAGGCATGTTGTCAAACCCAGTGGTTACACTGAACAATTAGTGTTTATGTGGCAGGATCTGCTGTTACACATGAAAAAGAGCAAAGCCTTAGAAGTTATCGTCCCAATTTGTTTTCTCTTAAGTATAGGCTAATAGTGCTACATATTGTAGAAAATATACTACTCACAAAAATGAAAAAAGAAATATGCACTATTGTTTGTGAGCGGTGTAGTAATTAAGGGACCATTGAGCGGATACCCTATGAGTACAGATCTAAATACAAATAATCAAATAATATTAATCAAAACCTCACAGACCCTTCTAGGATTTGACATTGGGAGTGATATGTTTAAAAGGCATAGCTTAGGTAGTGTACATGTAAATGTACTAAAAAATACTAAAAAAAAAAAAAAAAAAGAGCACTGCCCTTAAAAATAAATTGTCAAAATAGTTTTTTTGTGTACAAAAAGTTTATTTAGTAAGAGTTTTGTAAACAATTGAGGTAAATGAACATTTACATCAACATGTTCTTACAGAATGTAATACACAAGGCACTTAAGACAGCATGTAAACAGACTGCTGTTTCGGGGCATATGTAGATGGATTATTTTTTCCTGATTATTCAGAGCAATCTTGCTCTGCATAAAATAAATCAACCAGTCAAGAGATCTGTTTATATGATCAAATAAAAGGCAGAGAGCAGATAAATGAACTTGTGCATCTACACTGATCAGCATTAAACATTAAAACCACTGAAAGGTGAAATAAATAACTCTTGCAATGAGGTGCTCTGGTCACTCTGTTCTGTTCTGTTAGGAAACCTTGGTCCTGAAACTCATGTTACTCTGACACATGCTACCTAACTAAACCTTATTGCAGGCCGAGTACAACCCCTTCATGGTAACAATATTCCCGAATGGCAGCGGTCTCTCTCTGCAGCATAATACCACACCGCCAAATATTGTTCAAGAATGATTTGAAGAAAAAGTTCAAGATGTTGACTTGGCCTCCAAATTCACCAGACCTCAATCTAATCAAGCATCTGTGAGATGTGCTGGACAAACAAGTCAGATCCATGGAGACCCTACCTCATAATTTAGAGGACTTAAAGGATCTGCTGTTTACTTCTTGGTGCCAATTCCCTTAATAAGTCAGAACCTTTGTGAATATTAAGTGGATTTAATGTTATGGCTGATCGGTGCAAATGCGAGTGGACTTGAAACCTTAGAAAACCGTAACACGGAGGAAATTGTATATGTGCATAAATAAATGCCTTTTAGGCTAACAGTGTTAAAAGCAAAATCTGAGAAGCCTACACTGACAGCTGTGTTTGTGAATCACATTTGATGTCATTTTCACTGAATTAATACAGAGTCACTTTGTCATTCATTAAGAAAATTTCCTTTAAGGATCTTTCTTTAAAACTGCACAGCATGTAAATGTGCAAAAATCTTCATCTATTTGCTAAAATGTAAACTTAAAAAAAAATGCAACACACTTTTGTTTACAATAAAATGTCAGGAAATAAATAACACATATCTGCAAACACTGTTTCCGATAGAAGTCAAATTCTTCCAGTGCTGTAAAGAAGTAAGAGAGGAAAGTCATGTGATGAATGGTTTACTTTGCTGATTTGATAAGAGAACATTACTGCAAAAAACCCTAGCATTAGCCATGATAACGGGCTATTGTTGTGTAAAGACATGTAAAATCTATCATGTATTTGAGGTCCCATTAAAGTCCCATATCTTTATATTCACATTACAGAAAATGCATCAAAAGGGGGTAATTTGTGAAGATGTGTTAAAAACGAATATAAAATTGTATCTTAAGTAAATCTCAGTGGTCACTCATTTTATTTTACGTTTCTCCCCATTTTTAAGGATCAGTAACTAAATCCATCAATGCGAGTCACTATACCCCAGCAGGTAAAAAACAAATGCTTTCTATAGGTATTAACTACAACACAGGCGAGATTGTTTTTAAATTGAAATTCAATTATTTTTCTTGTTATTACTGTTAATGTTAGGGTCAGCCATATTACTTATTAAATACAGACGCAGGTATGGTAGGCATGGTAATTACTGTCAGGTTTAAGACTAGATTGAGAAAGTCTTCACAGTTTAAATCGATTTCCTATCAGTTCTTTGTGACTAACTTAGCAGTGGGTAACAGAGCTGAACACATACGTAACAGGTTATAACTCAGTGAGTTGCAGATTCAGTATGTCACTTAATATTTCAATAATTTAGAGCTGATAACTTTGTACTTGAAGTGTAACCCTGAAGTGCAATTCTATTATTTGAGTTATTACATATATGAAATACAATTTAAATACACATATACCAGCAATGTGAGTAACAGTTCAATAAGTGTGAAAATTCAATAGCCCACCACCTTGGAGACCATGAGTCTTGGTCTTTCTGATGGGTCAGGTTGACGTATCTGATCCTACAGGGTCAGATTGTCCATGTCTGTGGGAGGGGAAGTTGTATGGGGAGATGCCCCAGCATCGCAACAGAAACCCCTACCCAGCCCTAATTTGGACTGGCACCCCGTTCAGAGTATATGCTCACCTGCACCCTCTATATAGGCTCTAGGGACCCCTCTGAGCAGGAGAAGTGGGATCAAAAATAGGCAAAACACATGTAATACAAAAACATAATTAATGGCACTGATGAAACACAGCAAACCCTGGTAATTTGAGATCGTCCTCTTTTTTCATTTGTATTTGTCGCGTTATGAAATCCAATGGAGGGTGCTCAAATGGAAAAGTCTAATACGCCAGCTTTCAATTTCATTTGACTGACAATCAACAATCGGGTAATATGATTATTATATGGTTAGGTCTAATATTTTAAGGCGCCTCTTCACCTTAACAAAATGAATCTGGTGCCTGCCGAAAGCACTGCGATTGCAAGATTACTGCTATTATGGTTTTAAAACAATGTTTTAACTTGTATGCAACCAAGCACTTAAACATTAAGGCCACAGTAGATTTGTAATGCCTGCATATTCAGTGAAAAGCCCTGTTTCCCCTTGAAATGTACAAAGTGATGAAATGATTAATAATACTGTGAAATACAGTGGGGTCCAAAGGTCTGAAGCCACTAGAGAAATACTTGTTTGGATGTTTCTGGAAAAGGATGCATATTGCTGCAGGATAATGACACAAAACATAGCTCAAAGCTTTGCAACAACTACTTGAAGACCAAAGAAGAGCAAGAAATGATGATTATCATAAACTTTCCTTAACAGTCGATTGAAAAAACCATTAAGCATTGATGGGACAGTTGAAGACAAAAAAATAAAAGCATTTAGTAATACTATAAAATGGCCTTTGGAATAATGTGAAATCACGCTGGGATAAATGGATCATCATACTCTGCACAACCTTTTTGGTGTCCATACCGGCTCAAGTTCATGCTGTCGCTACAGAAAAAGGGGGAACATAATACTTCCCAAATACTAATCAATTCAGAAGGACCTTTTACTCAAATTGTTTTGCTGATTATATGATTTCTAAACATTGCATTCAAGTTGTCAAAAATGCAAAATAGAATTATTTACACTAGTGACCACAGGCTTGGCCCCACTGTACATGTAAACACAATGTAACATCAGACAACAATCCCACGCAATACCTCTACAATGCAACTCACCGATTGAACAGCAGCGAATGTTTAATATTAATATCCTCCTTGGTTACATTCAGCACCCTGCCTCATTTATAGTGAGTATTTGGATTTATTTATTTATATTTTTTTGGCATTTTGCATATATATAAAAATCTAAACTGTGTAGTGTAGGTAACTAGACAGCCAGATCATTGTGCCTCGCTCTTACACTGCTTGCTTTGCTTGCCCTGCTCATGCGTCGAAGGTCGGTCAGCACGGCATGAGGCGGCTTGTGCATCTCGACTGTAGTGGTGACATGGCCCTCCTCTAACTCACATTTCCTACCAACTAAAGTGTCGACGCTGAGAATGCTGTTGGGGGGAGTGGAAGCTCTGGGGCTTTGCTTGTTATCACATGAAGTGGTGGAGGTGACAGAAGAGGGAGAAGGAGCTGTGGCATTCTTTTCCCGTGTCTGCTGCTCGGTGGCCAGGTTGGCCCAGTTCTGCTCAGTAGCCAGCCTGTGGTTGTTGTTGCTGATGTAGAAGCCGTTTGGTTCCTCATGCAGAGGATCCATCTTGAACTCAGCCGTAGAAGACATCGACCCAGGCTGCAGGAAGGCTATGCCGCCTGCTGCCACCTCGCTGTAGTTAGGAGGGTAGCTCATGGTGGCAGGGGCAGTCCTGGTTGCAGTAGCCACAGACTCTGTCTCCACTGCAATAGTATGGGCTCGTGATTCGCACCCAGGAACATGTTCGTTGGTCACGCCCTGTTTGACCTTCTTCCATCCAAGGTGATAGAGCTCCAACACGTTCAGTACAAGAGACACGCAAGCCACCACAAGCATGAATATGATGAAGATGGTTTTCTCTGTGGGCCTGGAGATAAAGCAGTCCACAGTGTTGGGGCAAGGCCACCGTGCACACTTGTACAGTGGTCTGAGCTGAAAACCATACAAAGAATACTGACCTAAAATGAATGCTACCTCAAACAATGTCTTGAAAATGATGTTAAACACATAGGTGCGCAGCAAAGCACCCCTGATGCGGATTTTGCCATGCTCGTCTCTGATTGGAGGTCTCTCCTTTTTCCCACCTCCTCTGCCATCCTCCCCACCCACTCCATTTCTATAGAGGAGGTCTTTCTCCTCTTGGAGTATGCTTGCTTTTCGAAGTTCCTCCTCCCTCTCTTTGCGTTTCTCATCCATACGGACAATGTGCAATATGTGGCCAAGGTAAATGAGCGTGGGCGTGGACACAAAGATGATCTGCAGCACCCAGAAACGGATGTGCGAGATAGGGAAAGCCTCATCATAACAAACATTTTCGCAACCAGGCTGCTGTGTGTTACAGGTAAAGTCCGACTGTTCATCGCCCCAGACTTCTTCAGCCGCCGCTCCCAAAACCAGGATCCTGAAGATGAAAAGAACAGTCAGCCAGACTTTGCCGATCACCGTCGAGTGTTCTTGTGCATTCTCCAACAGGCGCCCAAGAAAGCTCCAGTCACCCATGCTTCACAATTTCTAGCCTAGGGAGACAGTAGAGTCTGGAGTGGACACACCAAAGGGAAGGGATGAGGAAGGAGGTGGACAGGAAATTATATTGTGTTAAAACAGGGTATGCTGACATATAGTGAGTAACGGTTGTTCGTGGCATCACAGTAAAAACAGTTTTTGTGCCTTGTGGAGGTATTGTTAAACTACACAGATTTTCACAATACTGCTCAAATACCATCATTCGAATACATCTTGTTTTAATGTGTTACGCTACCATCCTTAACAGCTGGACATCTACAACCCTACCGTGCACAGCCAACTCTCGCTACCACAATCTCTCACACTCTTTTGCCCCAGATGCACACATTCATACACCCATTACATCATCACGCTAAAACATCCAGTCCTTTGCATTCTCACCTGTTCGCTCCAGTGCTCAGCAGACATGTGCTGAGATCAACAATACAATGTTCAAAAACAGCAGAGAGCACTGAGTTGGCACTGGTGCGGTGGAACCTGTTGTACATTGTTCCCAAAGTTAGGATGACTACCAGAACCAAGTATATTTAAAAGAATAATGAAAAATGTGGATGATAACATTAATAACAACATTAATAATAACAATAAAAACACTTTAAGGTCACTATTTTTAATTAAATCATGGGCATCTCAAATAAATAGTACCTTCTGAATTTCGTTTAGCATTGTACTTTTCAATTATAATTCCACACAATATTATAATTGGGAAGTCTTTCATACACACAGCGTCAAACTGAACTGGTGTGTAATAGCAGTGAACATCCAGTAAAAACAGGGGCACACAAACTGCAGATATAAATCAAATGAAAAAAGGAAAATACTTACGGAAATATTGTTGTATGGAGGGTTGAAAATCCATCAACTAATGTCTTCTATTTATTACTCCTACAAACAATAGCAACATTTTGTCAATGTAATCATTATTGTGCATACATATAACACATATTTCAAGACCAGTCGCTGTTCTAAATGTAAAATAACTCTAAACCATGGTTAAACTTATGGACCAGGACCTCAGTGCTGCTTAGTTTAAGACTCTCACTACGCTTAACACATTTTATCAGCTTAATTAAATCTTGATAATTAACTGATCAAGAGGTTTGAAGTTTTAAACAGTGCAAGACAGTGGGTGTCATCAGTCATCAGTTCAACCTGATGTGAATGAGTGAGAAATGGATGAACGTGATGTTAAATTGGTGCTGTGTGAATGGTTAACACAAATTTCTTTATTGTGTGTTTTGGAAACACTGTATGGCTACATTTCTGAGATGCTGTAGCTACAGTTCCAGATCTGTTTTTGTCCCCCAGTTTAAAGCAGCTACCAATGTTAGTATTAGTGTTAGTGTTAGATATTCCACAGCACTACACTGACAGGCCATTGATTCATTATTCAAAAACCAGAAGGCTGCACTGTTAGCGGTGATATTTGAATGTTCCCAGGCTTAGTCATACCTTAGAATGAAGATGGTCAGGAGTGTGGCTGATTAAAGTCACTGATGCCCTCACCTCTTCCCCCAGTATCAAACCCTGCTACTGCGTCAGCTTACCACACTCTTTTGAAAGCAGCCGGCCAATTAAATCGTGCACACACTTCTCCACGCGTGGATTCGAGGTCAGACTTTAGTTAGTATTTAGAGATGAAGAGTCGGGTGGAAAGCCGGGTGTGGGTGAAGCGCGGCAGAGTCCATCGCGCCTCTCTCACTATCTCATTGGGCGCCAGGCAACGTTAGCAAGTGAGCCACGAGTCCCCCGGGTGCGCTCGGCCACGCCCCTCCCCTCACGCGAACACACACACACACAATTAACTTCCCATTGATATAATGTTTACTATAACTATTTAATGCTACACAAACTCTAGTGACCTAATGGAGTTAAAGTCTTCAAAAGTAAGTTGCCTTTTTAAAGCAGGTTTTCAGGTTTTGACGTTGTGGGGACGCTGGTGGTAAAAATGAAAGATTTTTCTGTTCTTATGGAGTCATTTGGTCCTCACAATGATATATAGACATGCCCCTCAACAACACACACACACACACACACAGGGCATAGATATACAACTGCTTAGTAGTAGCATACTGATAGTCTATCATATTTGTAGTTTTACCACGCAATACGAGTGCTTCAAAACAATGGTGGTCATCGATCGCCCCCCACTGGTAAAATAAATAAATAAATAAATAAATACAAGCTGGTTTCATAAACAGAATAGCCAAGAATTACAATTTTGAATATTTATATATTTTTTTTATTCAGGATTAAATTAAGAGCCTTTGACTATATGATTACTTCAGTGAATATGTTTAAGCAAAAACCAGTTCTTTTGGTCACTAAGAGATGATGTGCCACCAAGGACCTCCCACTGAGGACTAATTATAAAATCTATTTTGTTTTAAAATCTATCTTGTTATTTATTTTATTGCTAAATTAAATATTATTATTGTTGTATTATTATTTATATTGTATTATTTACTTAATTTTACTATTACTATAATA
>JAUZSU010000712.1:0-10443 GCA_034780255.1 Parotocinclus maculicauda
AGTTCTTACTAAATTCCAGTCAACGTTTGAAGAACTTATCCAGTGTGATCTGACGCGCTTTTGCAGTGGCTAAGTGGAGACTTGTGGCTTCTTTTTTGTAGTGAATGGAAATGTTAGGCAAATACCTGTAGGTGGCAGTAGAGGGCTGGGGAAAAACTCAGGAGCGTTGAAGTGATGCAAAAGTTTCTTTGGTAACCACGGATATTACATATTTCTTATTCGCTTTCACGTTCTTTGGTCCGAATAAGTGGCTGGTCCCATTAACCGGTGGTCTAATTACCCGAAATCGACTGTATTTAAAGACATTTTCACGTAAAGACAGTTATCACAATACGTGATCACAGACAAAATGCATCAGTAGCAACAGATTCTTTAAAGACTGCTAATAAAATATTATCTATACTATAATATTCAAATCAAATAAAAATATCTGTACTATACCTGTATAAGTGACTTTTATTTAAAATGTGCTGTACGTCAACCAGTTAAGCAGGACTAATTACATGAAACATATTATTGGCACAGTGATTAATGCTGATTAATGCTGTCACCTCACAGCTCCATAAGGTTTGAGTCTCTGTCTGACTGCTGCTTGTATGGAGTTTGTATGTTCTCCTAGTAGCAGTGTCGGTTTCCTCACACATTCCATGCATTAGGTCAACTATCTCTGAAGTGTTCTGTTGTGAATAACTGAGTGAGCATGTGTACATGTTTGCTGCGTAAAAGGTGGGATCCCGTTTTGTGCCCTGTGCTGCCATAAAGACCACAGACCCCTGTCACCCAGAATTAGATTTAAGGGTCTATAAATTGCATGAACGATTAACTATAGAATATATATATATATACTATAATATATATAGAATATATAGAAAAATGTTAGTGAGTGATTCATTCTCTGTTGGTATGTCTTAACCAGCATACACCTTACTCAGCAAAACTTCCTCTGTGGTGACTTCAGACTGGGTCAGGCATAATAAGTGTCTTTGAGAGGGGTGATGGTCAGATGTTTTATCCCTAGCTCTGCAACAGCCACCCCTGCCTGCTCTGCAATGGTCCGGCATCCCATTTAGGGCATGCTTACACCTGCACCCTGTAATCTCAGCGCATAGGCACCCGAGCCCCTATGACCTTATTCCAGAAAAAAAGTGTGGTGTTTGCAGAAATGATGCATGCTCTTTACCTGAGTTGTGCTTCAGACAATAATAATAGATTTAAATTTGTCTTCAGTTTTTATTGCAAAATAATATCACGAGTTACACCTGTTACTGTATCATTGCTTTTGGTTTATTTTATTAAGCATTATACTTATTTATATTATTATTATTATACATTATATACTTATAATTATTTTATTTATGTTTAATTTTCAGGGTTATATATGAAAAACTTAAATAGTCTGTTCTTTAATATTTTAATCATCAAATAATTGTCCTCTAGTTATTTATACATTTTAATTTTTAAAGTTTACTTTGTAGGGAGTTTTAAAAAGTATAGCTGAAATACAGAGATGGCCGTTGTCATCTGTGAAGTGTGTTTATTTTTGTAATAACACATTATAGCTGAATTATGGATCTGCCTCCCACACTCCTTCTGGTAAGGCCTTAGCAGCCAGATGCCTGCTGTTTGCCTCAATGCATCTTATATACATGCAATATTTCACTTTAAGGAAAGAAGTTAAAACTTACAATCAGTTAGAAGCAAGGAGCTGAAATTAAAGGAACAGCACTGTAATCACACTAAGAATTAGAACATTTTTAACAAGAGCGATATAAAGTTTTCTAACCATCACTGTTATATTAACTGTGACCATTGTTATAATAACTGAGACAATTTACTGATAAATTTCCATCTTTTTATTGACAGCTATATACAGTCATTTTGTCTAAATATCCAAGATACCAGATCTAGACTTTAGCCTTTTAGCCTAGTCCTGGAAGAACTTAACATTATGCTTATACATAAAACACACTCAGTGGTCCAGTACTAATTCAGTACTAACCAACTAGAAACAGTACTAACCAACATGTTAATTCATTAATTTATTCGTTTTCCATACCCACTTAGCCACCTTCAGTGTCACAGGGGAAATTAGACGTTCAGGGCATATGCACACACACACACACACACACACACACGCACACGCACGCAAGCAAGTGAATTCATGTGCGATGAAACGATGACTCCAAACAGGCAGCAGTCAGACTGAGACTTAAACCCTGGTTTTTGGAGCTGTGATGCGACAGCATTAATATTAGCACCACTGTGATGCCCCAAATATAATGTTATACAGTCATGGACAAAATTGTTTGCACCCCTGAACTTTTTCAGAAAATGAAGTATTTAACCCTGATATGAATTGCAATTACACATTTGTTTTACACATGTTTACTTTCTTTGTGTGTATTGGAACAACAATGAAAAAAGAAAAAAACTAAAAAAAGTTAAACGTGAAATAATTTCATGCAGAATTCCAAAAATGGGCCGGGCAAAATTGTTGACACACTCAACTTAGTTAATCGCTTTCTATAACCATCAACAACCTACTTGCACCTCTCAACTGGAATTTTGGACCACTCTTCTTTTGCAAACTGCTCCAGGTCTCCAGGAGCCTTATCCCAACAGCAAAGATCTCTCCACAGGTGGTCAATGGGATTTAGATCATTGCTGGCCACTTCAGAACTCTCCAGTGCTTTGTTTCCATCCACTTCTGGGTGCTTTTTGAAGTATATGTGGGGTTATTGTTCTGCTGGAAGACCCATGACCAAGGAGGGAAACCCAGCTTTCTGACACTGGGCACTACATTGCGACACAAAATCCTTTAGTAATCTTCAGATTTCATGATGTCTTGCACGCAGTCAAGGCACCCAGTGCCAGACAAACAAACAAAGCAAATCAACCTCAAAACATATTTGAACCTTCACCATATTTGACTGTAGGTACTGTGTTCTTTTCTGACATACATTTTGGCAAACTTCAGTATATTTTTTTTGTCTGCTTTTTATGTCTCTGTGTCCACCTGGGTCTCCTGCCATAGCGTTTCATTTCATTCAAATGTCGACGGATAATTCGCTAACACTGATACACTTTAAGCCTGTAGGACAGCTTGAATTTCTTTGGAACTTGATTGAGGCTGCTTATCCACCATCCTGACTATCCTGCGTTGCAACCTTTCATAATTTTTTCTCTTTCTTCCACGTCTAGGAAGAGTAGCTACAGTGCCATGGGCTGTAAACTTCTTGATTATGTTGCGCACTGTGGACAAAGGAACATTAGGGTCTCTGGATATGGGCTTGTAACCTTGGGATTGTTTATATTTGTCCACAGTTTTGGTTCTCAAGTCCTTAGACAGTTCTTGTCTGCTCTCCATGCTTAGTGTGTACACACAGACACACAATGCAAATATTAAGTCAACTTCTCTCCATTGTATCTGGTTTCACACCTGTTACTTTCCTGAGGTCAGTTTAAACGAGCATCACATGCCCATTTTTGGAGTTTCTGTTTTTTCTGTGTTGTTCCATGTGTAATTGCAATAACTTTCTGAGATAAATACTGTATTTTCTTGAAAGATTTCGGGGTGATATAGTTCCAATTTTTGGGGGGAAATGCAAGGTAACAAAACTATCCTCAACACGAACACAACCTAGGCAGTCCAATAATAAGTTCGTGCTTTGCATGTCCACTGCACTGTAGCCCCAGCGAACATAACGTAGCATAGGTGAATCTAACAATGCAACAATATAGCATCACAGAAAACACGGAGGAGGCTTGGATTAAAACAATGTTTTCTTCCTCACTGTCTCTTTTTGTTGCATGAATACTATGTTAGAATAAACATAGCTTTTTAAGCCAGCAGCCCACACAATGCATTTCAAAGCATTTCTTGTTTGCAAGAGCAAATGAGTCGCAGAAACTTTTTGTCTGACTAACATTCCTGATTACCTTTGCGTGTTACCTCTATTGAAACAAGCTGTTATTTATTATTTGTTAACTAAAAGCAGTTTTAGGGAGCATTTTTTACCGTAATTTGTATATAAAAATCGGTCTTGTATTTTACTAAACTGCTGAAATGACATTTTAAGAGCACTAAAGGTACTTGCCTGTATACATTAATTTTGTAATACATCCATGTTATGTTGTCATCCTTAAATGCTAGCTGGCTAGTAAAGTGCTAGAATACTAGCATGCATTTTCTTCAAGTAGAGACGTGGGTTTATCAAAACTTATTTGATCATGATATGCCATATAACATATGGTTAATAAAGCTAAATGTAAAAAACTGCCAAACTGCTAATGAATTAGCCTGCAGTTGTTAGCTGGAGCTGGAAACAAGTGAAATTTCAGTATCTGTGTGTAGATTTCTATTAATAGCAAGCTTTAAAGGAAGCCAATCCTGTCACAAGTGTCACAAACACTGTTATTCATCACTCATTAGCTAGCAGGCTGACTTGGCATACACTGTGATATCACAGCCAGAAGCCAATGAAGTTATACATTGGCATATCTATCTTAGTTGATAATATTCTGTACACAATTAACAAGATTGCTTTAAATAACACTCTGTATACGGAGTCAAGAATAGGACAATAAAGTTAATCATATCCGATTCGTTCCACATTGCTGGTAATGCACACTTAAGTTCGGGAACATAATCAGCCCTGGTTTCTTTGTGAAAAATATGCCTAAATTTTCTGATTTCATGCAAAAGTGGTTCTTATGAAAATCTGCTAACACCAAGGGACTGAGTGAAAGAATGACAGCAAATCAGATGGCAGGGTAGGGTCGGGACTCAGAAGCACACGGAGAGACCCAGAAATACAGCTGTTTGAATGACAACAAGCCAGGAATGAGGTCAAAAAGTTTGATAGGAGATATTGTACTTGGCAGTGGCAGGATGGTGAGTCAGAGAGCTTGAGGAGTAAAAGACAATGAAAACTGCAGGAACACAGTAAAAGCATTACAGCTTATTTTAAAACCACAAGCTAGTCCAGATGTCTATTAAAATAACTATAATCGTTTAATACACCACATTTACCAGCTGTATCTGTCCTTGTGGTGCTTTATTACAATTAATTTATCAAAGGGAGCAATTTATCTCATATACTTTCCACCCTGCTGGTATATGTTTTACATAGTGTGTTTGTACACACTTTTTGAGCATTTGATTGCTTAAAGCTAAGTCCTTAGGGGATAATCATAGCCTAAATCTATGTAAATAAAATATTTTTATGTATTTCACACTATGTATGTAATAGTAATGGTAACTGTTTATCACTGTGAAGCAGCATGAAGATGGCATACAAACTGTGGATGAGTTTTGTGTGTGAGTGTTTATTCACCATTGTCTTAGTTGTACGTTCAATCTGCTGCCATTATGGCATTTTGTACCAACTGTTTCATAGTATTGCGTGTTGTGGAGGTGTGAAAATAACATTAAAGATAATGGCAGCTTTAGACAGACTTCTGCCAGATTGTAGTGAAACATTAATTTTCTTACCCACTTCTACATAACACTCAAAGCAAGAGTGAGCAAGAGAACCAGAGAGCCAATTTAAAGACCAGAACTAAACTCAACCAGTTCTCTCCCATTCCTAAATTCCAAGAGCCACATAAATAGAGTTGAAATAAGACATCTAGAACTTCTAGAACTTGAGTTTTGGATTTGTTGTCTGGAAAATAGGCAATGAGAGAAAGAGTCCAGTGCCGAGCCAAAATGAGCTCAGCAAGATAATGAGGCCGTGTTTGCTGCTCATGACTCCCGCAGCTGATGTTTGTCTTTGTGCACAGCCTGGAGCTGCAACGAATGGAATCCTTGGAAACTCCAAACAATCCAATATTAAATTTCCTTCACAATGCCACAGGGACAGAGGGAAGCAGGCACTGGGGAAAAGGAAGCCCGAGCGATGGCAATGGAGAAAGAAAAAACAGTGGAGAGAGAACAGACAATAAGAACATGAAGAAAAAAGACACAGTGAGAGAGGAAGAGAAAATAAACTGGGAATTTAGAGAGATTGTTTTGAATGGAAAACCCCTCTGTCCATCCTCGGCTCTGAGCCAAGTTTCGAACTTGCAGGTGCATCAACAACTGTGGCTGGCCAACCGCCTCCCTTAAATCTAATATTACCATGAGAGCTTCCATGTGGACCTCAGGCAAAGAGGCCCTTTTCTCTACTCATCTATTTTTGTTTAAAATAACCTACAGATCAGGTCGCGATTAAATTCCATTTTTGAATATTTATTTTACTGAAAAGAAAGTATCCCGTGCCCTAATGAGTCACGATTCCTATTACAGAGACTGGAATGCAAGACATGTGTAAGAATGTGTGTGACTGTGGGGTGTAAAAAGACTTTGTGACTGTGTAAATATTCGCTAGTGCAACTCCAATCGAACATGCAAAGGAGCAAAAGGTGTGCAAGTCATTATACACTTAAGGATGCATGTCCTTTCCAACACATACCCCACAATTCCTCCATTTAATTCAATATGATTTATAGGTATGACAACACTTTATCCCACAAATACTAAAGGTTTTAGACTTTAAGACAATTCCAGAAAATACTCAGAAATCCTGCTTGGCTTGTGTCTCTCTCTGTTTCTCTGTAAAAGGAGTTTGTGTGTGTGTGTGTGTGTGTGTGTGTGTATACAGAGGGCCTGTCCAGCCTAGTGTTCTGTCTGGGCCATCTGGAGTCAATTACGCCGGAGGGATATCAGATCCCTGTGCTGAAGCTGGCTGGCTGGGTGGCCTGGCTGCACATGGTAACTTTCAGCAACTCGGTGTGATTGATAGGAGACCTCGCTTGCTAACTCCCAGTGTAGTCCCACACATACTACTACTTTTCCCACACAACTGTATTATTTTAACAATAAACACACAACACATCAGATTTTATATTTAGGTTAAAGTACCTTTATCATCATACATGTCTTAGATTCCTGTGATGTGCTGCAAAACAAATCTTTGCACCATGATATTACTACTTTAAAACAGCAAGCTATTATTTGTAGTAGGTTTTAAAGCACATTTTATATGTACTTTTCTTAAAATGATTTTGCTTAGTATAAGAAATATAAAGCTGTTAAAATGGATGCTCAGTTTAGAAACAAGGAGGTGTGCCTATTAAGGTGATTGGTGAGTGTATTTACCTGTTAATCGTATTATCTGTAGATTCAAACGTACCCCTTCTTACACTTGCACTTAGTGATGTTCGTCCTAACTAATACCCATACGACTGCATCAACATAAGCTCAGTAAGCTCTAGAAACACTTCTACACCTATTCCATAACCCTCACCATGAACAACTTTAGGAAGCTGAGGCTGAGACCTGTGCATGTATAGTACCCTTTCATGAAATGAAATTTAATCAGCCAGCAGCAGTACGATGCATAAGCTAAAGCAGATACAGGACAGCAGCTTCATGTAATGTTCATATATACCACCTGTACAGAGAAAAAAATGTGATTTTGAGTGTGAATTTTGAACATATCATTAATATTGGGCAAGATAGGCTGGTTGGAGTATTTCCATAACTGCTGTTCTTCCTTATTTTCATGTACAACCATTTCTAGAACAGTCTCCATGCCTCAGGAACCACACCAGGTTTACTATTATTTATCATTCACATATCCTGTGGCTTGGAGGTTAAGAGGCTGTGGGTTCAAATCCCCAGTCTGCTTTTGAAACTTTAATGTCAGGATGTCCAGGTTGTATCTCTGCCAGTGAGTAGAGAATTCCAGGGCCAGCCCAGAACCCCATGCAACCCTGACCTGGATAAGCAGGGATAAAACTAGATCTGGCCTTTTAATATCAGGCCCTTTTTATGGAAGCACAATCGACAGCCTAAGGATGTACTAATATGATAACTGCCTTTCTTTTCCTGCTCCTGACCTCTTTACTCCACATAGCATTGTAAGGAAATATATTTTTAGATGGTTTGGAGTTTCCTATAATTCCAGTATTCTATTGGGAATGAGCTATAGAACACGCACTGCGCACACACTGGATTTCCACTTCTGTCAACATTTCTATGCGTTTCTTTATTTTTTTTTAGTTTTCAGAATTAAACAGCTTTTATAAACAGTCATGTGAATGCAGTGGAGATTAAATCTTGGCTATGACGCATCAAGGTGCAACAGATTCAGGATGAACTTTGTTCAGGCTGCTCAATTTTATGTTAGTCACCCTGACAAACCACTGTAATAATTCATGGAATAAATGATAGAATTTACTGAGCAAAAGTAATCTTGCTAGTTGTTAATAATTGCTAATTCATCGTGACACATAACACTCCTGTTAAGAACCGGCTATATATGATAGAAATTATACCTAAACCTAAATATATGACACATGATTTCTAAACCTGCAAATATGATGCATTATGAAGACATTTATCTTCCACTATTTTTCCCTTAAAACAAAGATTGCATCTATCACATTATGCCAAACCGGTGAACAGTTTTGTTGACACATTTACATGCCCTTACTAATCCAATAATTTGAGAAAATCCTATTTTGTCAGTAATCAATGGGTTTACATATACTTGAGTAATCAGATAATAGCATAGCTTTAGGCTTATATTACTCAAACAATAATCAGATTTCTATTTTGCAACCAGCCAACAATTTCACAGATAATATCTTAGTTTCAATCGTCCCTACCATCTAGAAGAATAAAAAACAGTATTAATTCTCTGCAAAAGTGCTGGGTAGCCATTTCAGGGTTGCCAAATCATACAGGAGAAACAAGCAAACAGGTCTATGGAAAGAATGAGATGAATTGAGAAAAAAACCCACAAGCAAAATGAGTGGGACCAGTTGGCCTGTTAAAAACATTGTAAACTTTAGCGGTTGAACAAAACAGGATCAGGGAGCACATTCAAATAAGGAACCTCACTTTAGAAACATGCCCCAAAACATGCAAGTACCAATATTTTTAAATGGCTTAAAATAAAATAAAAAAATTCAATAATTTAGAATCTAAGACTAATCTTAGAATTGTAGCCACTTATAGGACAGATGTACACTCTATCCAGTTACATTTGTATATACAGTATGTAGTAAATCACGTATTCACATAATGACAATGTATAGTGGCATTAACATTAAACATCCCACTTAACTGTCCAGGTGTGTCCCACTCATAATGCCGAATATAAATGTACAGCACCAGACAAATGAGAAAAATTTGGAAATAGAAGTATACAACCAGCATTATAGCTTAAAAACACAATTGTCTGGCTGGGTGGCTGTTTTACTCTTCTGTGATGAGCACACCAAAGACCCATAGCTTCAGGTTAATCCCTTTCTCCTAAATGAGCAGAATAGAGATGGTGCGACATGAGGCAATGTGAGGAGAGGAAGCAGAGGAGAGTTTTTAGGGGAAAAAAGAAAAATGAGAGAAAAGGCGACATTTCGAGTAAATGGCATCCAAAACCCAGTCCAATTATCTTTGGCAGCCATGCCAGTAAGGCTGACTTAATTAAAGAGAGAGAGGAGAAAGAGAGGGAGGGGAGTGGGGGAAAATAGAAGAAAAAACTGATTGAGGGGACAGACGAGTGCGTATCAGCACTGCACACAAAGCGGAAACGTCCACCACTCTCCTCTTTCAATTCCACCTAGAATCTAACCACAGAAATGATAATAACAATAATAAAAGCGAAGGCAGAGCCATTTCTCACGAGCAGCGTAATTGTGAGTCATTTCCATTGTTTCTTTTTTTATCATTAACATAGGACAAAATACCTATAATAGACAATGCGAATGATTTGATTCCGTGTTAAATCCCCAATAATCCTCTTGTGCCTTTTCCCTTTCTGCCTTCAACGTTGACCTTTTCTGCAGAATCCTGTTGCCGTGGAAACCCTCCCTCCACCCACTGTATGTACAAAAGTAGATGTACAAATATAACATGATAAACATATTTCATTAGACTGAATGCACCTTGATATGGATTTTCAATGTTTGCCAGCCATCATCATTGTTTTAGTCTATAGGTACAGATCTTATAAAGTCTGTGAGTTAAATAACATGCCAAAATAGTGTGGAAGCCAAAAGTATAAGGACACAAGTGCTTATATTTGGCATTTTTCTTTAATCTACCAAGTTTTCATTACAAATCATATAATCAGCATAACGATTTGTGCAAAGCTGAATCTTTGAGGGAAAAAAAAAATGAACAGCACACATTTTTTAGTTCTTTATGATCCCTCTTGTGCTTTAATGACAGCATGCACTGGAGCTGGTATGGACGTCACCCAGAGGAAAATTTTATTTCAAATGTTGATCTTTGATGTGTCAGGAGACTTTTTTGTGATTCTCATTTTTGTTTCATTTAGAGATCAACAAATGTTTCTCCTAAAATTGCTTAGGAGAAATAGCAGTAGACAACAACGAGACATGAGATACTTCTGAGGTTAAAGGAGATAAAACTGAGAATTAGTTTTCAGA
>JAUZSU010000714.1:698-12271 GCA_034780255.1 Parotocinclus maculicauda
ATAAGAAGGTCATCGGTGAGTCGGTTAGCGGCCCGGAAGACTGTGTACTGTACTGGCTAACAGGCTGGGGACGGTCTAGTGTTAATAATTTGCTACCATTTAGTAGTTTAGCCGCAATGATGTGATGCCGAATACTATAAAAGGATTTGATTTCTGACAAATTAATGAATGAGTCGAGTCAAAATGGCAACCGTGACTGAATTGTCTTTGGTTTGAATTTGGCTTTTTTATTCTTCATTGAGTGGTGAGTTGTGTAGACTTTTAATAATGAAGGCTATTTATGTTGTCAGATTTTCGCCTTGTCTAGAGATGACGAGAGTAACTTGTTTATTTCTAATTTGCGTGGCGGTTGCGGCGGTTAATTTTCGTAAAATTCAAATCTACTCGAGCGTTCGGTCGCGTGCAGATTGGTCGACTGCTTAGCAGTTAGCTGGCTCTGCTAACGCCGTAAGGCCCATATGAGCTCCTGCTACTACGGAATGTCTGAAAGAATGATGGTAAATGATGTCATCTGGGCTGCTTAGGTCGTTAACTACCTACATGGTTACCTGTAATGTTTAATCGTGCCTAAGTAACTGATTTGTGTGTGTTGGGCGAGTGAGTTTGGCCTTGATCGTGACCCACTGACTTCCCTTGTTTCCGTGACACGCGCTGTTTCCCCTGCATGCCTGTTGTTCGTTTAAATAGGCATAATTCACACATTTCCCCCATACCACCGTTTGTGCTACATTTTACCTGATTCACGAGTTTTATTACGTACAGCCCGTGGTCCGTGATTTTAGAACGAGCACGGATATGGGAATATTCTTTGTTTGCCTGCACCATGTACATTAGCATTCGGGCCTACTCGGCGCTTATACAGACAAACCCTATATAATGACTCTATAATACACAGTGATCGTGGAAATCAATGTATTTTTTAATAAATTCGTGGTCGTTTTCCTAATCCAGGAATCAATCTTGATCCACCGATAGGTTACCGCTTGTTAGTCTCAAGTTAACATTGCCAAAATGTCCGCCGATTTGTTGGGATGCAGGGCGCTTCTTTTGTCTCGGCACTCAGGTATCATTGATGATCGTTGAGAGCTGAGTGTCACATCGACTTTTCACAGACGAAACGCTGAATCTGAAATTACGATGTCGGTCCACATTTATCGATCTAACGCCGAGCCACATTTTTCTTACTGGCTCTTGTCCGACCACATGGTGACTCGTTAGCAGCTAACAAGCGAACCGCTTGGAGCCAGGTTTTGAGTAAGGTTTTTTTTAACCCCCCCCCCCCGGTGAGGTTTTTATACCCTCGAGCTAATGAGTCGACGGTGGTAGCTTGTCGAGCATTAATTGATAATGATGCTTCTAACTGGAAAGGTAATCTGCCACACCACGTGTAATTTCGTCTTCCTGATTCTGCCTCCGACGTATCATTTCCCCGAGCTAACGTGTCAAGTGATCCTATATGGAAGATACCCCCTGGAATTTGATATGCACTGACCGATCTAATGTATTGTGATACAGTCTTTATAAACGTCCTTTTGCGACTTAATCTTAGGTCGAGTTTGTACACAACGCATTTTGTTGTTTACATGTATTGTTAGTCGTGATTTAAATCTTGCCTTTTGCTACGCTATACCACTTATTTGTAGCGTTGTTACATGTATTATTAAATGTGCAGTTTACATTGCAAAGTATAACTGGTATTTGTGACATGTAACCATCAGTGTTTTATTTAGTGTGACAACTTTTAACAAGACAGTTTTTTTCAGGAGTCTTGAAAAAACCAATAAGCAGAACAGTTTGAGTTGAATCTGAGCAGATGGTTATGCAGATCATGGTTTTGCATCATAGTCTATAAACAGTGTGACAGTTGGGTGCTATTAATAGATTGTCTTCAAATGTCTGCTTAGACTTTGGCAGTGGTTTTGGGTCCTGTTACAGCCCACATGGCTGTGCTATTTGTGATCTGGTTACTGAGACTTCATTTTATATAGACATAATTACTTACACGTTTTTTGTTTTCCTCTTACAGCAACAAAAGTCCTGGGGACAGTAAAATGGTTCAACGTGAGGAATGGCTATGGTTTCATCAACAGGTAAAAACCTCTTGGATACCCCCACCCCAGGGCCACCATTTAGCAATGTGGGTCAGGGAACATCCCCAATCCTCTTATAGCTTTTAAATGCTTATAGCCAGGCTGCTGACTCTTCTGTAAACGCCATGCTATTGTTTCCTCAAAAGTCTTAATCCTAATTCACTGATCTGCCAAAAAAAATTACAGCCACCTGCTGTGTGATGTTTAGATAAGTGTTATGTGTTAAATTAACATCTACAGGAATGCCCAGGGTTTCCCAGCATGGCATTACCCAGAGCACCAAACCCACTCCCATCTGGTTGTCTTTTCCCTACAGTACATTCCAATGCTATTACTTCTTTAGGTAACTGCTAGATGTGTACCTGACCATCCATATGATGGTACAGAAAACAGGGCTCATCAGTCAAACAGCCTCTAGTTCGAACCCCACTAATTGTACACAGGGATTAAAACCAGGATCATCCAACAAACCTTGTTTGTCTGGCTTTAATTGACCCTTTTTAAACTCACTCTTGTCTTTACTACTGAACTCTTCTCTCATATCCAACATCTCAACCATAAGAACCAACTGTTAACTTGCCCACCAATGTAGCCTAAAGTGTAACTGTGTTATTAATGTGAGAAATTTTGTTTTAGTTATAATTTTTTTGGTTGATTGTATTTATTTGGTTTATCATCTTAGTTTAATTGTACATATTTGTTGTATATTTTCAAAGATTCCAATATTTTAGTATCCAAAATACTATTAATGTTAGATTGTTCTTTCTTTTTAAAGAAATGACACAAAAGAAGACGTCTTTGTACATCAGGTAAGGATGTGCTGTGAATATTCAGAACTGGTACCCCCCCCCCTCCTAAATTAACAGCTGCCATAACTGCTGTATTTGCTCATGTTTGTTGTTTTTTGGTTACCAGACTGCCATTAAGAAGAATAACCCAAGGAAATACCTTCGCAGTGTTGGGGACGGTGAGACTGTGGAGTTTGATGTGGTCGAAGGGGAGAAGGTGAGCTTAATTTCTCAGGGAATTTTCTAGCTTAAACCTTTTTTTAACCGGTACTGTTGTTGTATTGCTTGACTACTTGTCTAAAGAAGTTCTAAGTTTACCAGTAATAAATCAGTTGCCATGGTTATCTTCTCTACATCTACATTAAAGCAAAAATGTTTCTGAGGCTTTCTGAAAATCAGACTGTTGTTTGTTCATGCAGGGTGCTGAAGCAGCCAATGTGACTGGGCCGGGTGGCGTCCCCGTCCAGGGCAGCAAATATGCAGCAGACAGGAACCGGTACAGACGTTACCCACGTAGGAGGGGCCCACCACGTGACTACCAGGACAATTACCAGAGTGATGGAGAAGGTGAAAAGGGGGAGGTTGATGAGAATGCTGTGGAGGATGAGCAGCAACGCAAACCAACCTACCCCCGGAGACGCTACCCACCCTACTACGTGAGGAGACGTTATGGCCGGAGACCCCCTTACAACAGCGGTCCAGCCAGGGGTGAGATGACTGAGGTATGGTTCCAGTAAACCAGATGGTGAAAGCTGGCTAATTTGATATTTCATATTTAAATACAAGATGTCTGTGTATTTCAAACCAATTGCTGTTTATTTTTTTTTTTTAGGGTGGGGAAGGCGATGAGAACCAGGGTGGTCAAGATCAGGGCAACAAACCAGTGAGACAGAACTACTACAGAGGCTACAGGCCAAGGTTCAGACCAAGGTTTGTGTAATATGCCTAACTTTTTAAAACATTGGTGAATTAATTTAACATTTATTGAATTTACAGTGGCCAACAATATCCACTTTCTCTCTCAAACTAAAGTAGGTTGTCCTTCGGCGACAAAGCAATTCCATTATATAATAAATATATATTTATTCAGAAGTATGTCATTGCACATGTAGTAACATGCATGTACATAATTGCAGAAATTTGCTTTTTAAACGAGTGTCCATGTTTTTCCTTATCACTAGATTGATGTCAGTTAGGTTACTGATTTTGAGGGCTTGGCATTAGTCATTTTGAATAATGTGCTGGCCTCTGAATTTAACATTTAACAATGGATTTGCATTTAGATGTTACCCTATAGGTGCTCCTTGGATCACAATGGATCGGTTTATGGAATTTCATTATTGACATTTGATTATGGAAACATTTATCCTGGACACCCACTTTAGAACAAAGTAATTTAATGTGAAATAACACTGGGGGTAGCAGAAATAATTAGGTGGTTTGCAGATGGGCACGTATATACCCGAGCAACTTTTCAACAAGGTGGATAATGCACTAGGCTCTAGCTGTCAACTGACAAGGAACTATTAGTGAAGAATGGACACTGTCAGCATGTACATTCATGTTTCTGCAGTCCAATGATGACTCCTTTGTGCGTTTTACAAACATTACTGTAACTTTAACTTTTGTTTATGCTCTAGAACACTTATACCTATGTATGTGTACACATGATACAAAGGTATACTGAAACCAAACACATGGGTGATAGAGCATTTCTGAAAACACTTTTTTTTTTCATGCAGAATACCAATTTTTGCTTTTAATTTGGCATGCGACAGTCTTTGAGCAGTGTTATTGCAATGACCAATACTAATTGTTAAAGTATAATTTATTTTTCTCTTTTCCATTAACTTTTTCTATCGGTAAAGTGCTGCAAGTGACGTGGCTTTGCATGCACACAGGGGTCCCCCTCGTCCCCGTCCGGTGAGAGAAGGGGAGGAGGATAAGGAGAACCAGGGAGAGGGTGGCCAGAGTCAAGAGCCCCGGCAGCGCCGTTATCGTCGCAACTTCAACTACCGCCGTAGACGGCCCCAGACCACAAAGCCCCAGGACGGCAAGGACAGCAAGGCAGCTGAAGCCTCAACCGACAAATCAGCCGCTCCCGAAGCTGAACAGGGCGGGAATGAGTAAACCATCCGCCGCCGGCTTCACCATCTTGCACCATCCTGCCGGGTTCGTTACTACACTCTGCAGCATCAGTCACTGTTTTCTTAAGTTGTGGCTCTAGTGTCCTTCCTGTTCGATGTGCCCATGCTGCAGCTAGCATTTTGCTTATGAATTATGATACGTGTGTGTGGGAGAGAGAGAGAGAGCGAGGTGGAAGGTGTATTATTAAACTGCAGAAAATGTACTGTCTGTGACTGCTTTGTCTGATCAGACTATAGGCAGACTTGTTCATGTTAGTGGAAACTTGAGTATTACATACAAACACACATTTTTGACTAAGTGGCTTGAGTCAAGTTAAAAAAAAAAAGGATTAATGAGCTCTCCTATAGCACTGTTCCATCCGTGTAATGTTCATGTACGACAACTGTGCCATGTCGACAACTGTGCCATGTCATAGCCATTTGTGTCTTGCCTTGCCACACAATCAGCGGGGATATGTGAAGTTGGTTTCCTAAATTTAAACAATACACAGGCTGTGCCCATGGTGAGTTTAATAAACATATTAGAACATTGCTTCTAAGGGACATTAAAACCCTTTACTGGTTTGTAGGTCTACTGAATATAAACAGGGGTTCTACACAATCTATTTGGCGTGTTCTTAAACTGAAGCACTGTGAACAGAATTCTGGCCTTTTTTGATACTTGACAACTTACAAAAAACAAACGTGCTGGATAACAACCCATCCCAAAAGGTTATTGTTCTTATTATTAAACCACTTACAGCATATTATATTGGCTGGTGTAATGATGGCTGTGACTGCATATATTATAGTGAAGAAAGTTTTATCAAACACAAGCAGAGAAATGAGCACGTGGATGAAGAATGAGTCATGTCTTAAAAGACAGGACAATCAGCAAATGACTGAAATTGGAGGATTTCAACGACGTCTCAATTCCGGTGACAGCTTCACAAACTTAGTGACACATGAACAAAGCACTGTGCTTTTACTAAAATTAAGAGAGTTTGGGTGTAGCTCTATACAACGCTGCATGTGTTTTTATAAGACAATGCATGTTCTGATGGGGAAGTGTTAGATTTCGGTTGTGTTTTGAGTGCTACTTGGTCAACCTGTCTCTCTTCATATAGTTTAATAATAATGAGGGATTTAGTAATCCATTAAACAGTTATGAAGTTGTTGCTGTTTATTGCATATTGTATATGCGTAATGGCAATAAGCCATGGAGGAACTCAGAATTTAATAAGACGGTTGCATCTGAAGAGTTTGACAAGCCTGAGGCAAGTTTAAATCTAGTGCAGAGCCCAGCACAAGTCAGCAGCCATTTCTATCTAGCAACAAACGGCGAGTTTAGCAAAAGTTTCCATAAAAAGAAAAGTTGAGCAAAATGTTTATGGATGCTTAATTTCCAGTTCTTGGACAGAAAAATTAGACTGGGCTGGTTGTGTTAAAAAAAACTGAATCAGCTAAGGAAATTACAATCAGTGCATTTGAGGTTTTGTAGATATATAGAGAGATAGATAGTGCTGGACCAAATGAGCAACCTAAACTAATGACATAAGGAAATCTCATCCTGAGTCTTCTGCAGCTCGTGTGCTTTACAAATACTTGACATGGATGACTAACCCGCCTCCCTCTTTTTTTTCTTTCTTTCAGCTTTGTCAACAAGAACCATCTAAGATCTGAGCAATAAGAACCAGATTTGACCTGACGATCGTCTAAGCTTGCAACATGCGTTTGACCAGATTACCACCGATTGCCTGCAGAATCTATGCAGCCCTGTTTTGGTTTTTCCATTATTTTTTGTGACAGCTAAAAGTTTTGGGGAAACAGCAGCTGTTTTTCTAAATCGGTCTTAAGTTTTTACACCAAATGGTTTTTAAAAGAAGTAATTTGATATCTGGTCAGTTTGACATTTTTAAATAACTTTTTATGTATTCAAACATGAATTTTAACAAAAGGCAAGCTCAAAATAAAGCAAAGACGAAAAGTACTCCCGTGGTTTTATTTACACTTTGTCACCGTAAGCACACGTTTCTTTCTTAAAAAAAAAATAAAAATCACATTTGTTTAGTTACCTTACGACAGTCAGTAGTTATTGAGTACTTTAGGTCTGATTAGACATTGGTCTCTTTGCGGAGTCGCTCCATGCGCTGGATGTTGGACTCTATGACTGTACGGTCAGTGAGCTTTGTGGCACAGCTTGCTGGAAACCAGCCCCTTTCACCATCCCTCATCCTCTCCCCATAACACCAACCTGCAAATCGGCCAGTGTGATTTAACCCATATTCAGTTTTGTAGTGGATTTACCGTATCAAATTTAAAAGGAACGAAAATTACACAGTTGGCCTAAAAGAACTTCAGGAGCTTGTTAAAATACAGTACTAATGAATTAAAACCACATGATCTGAACTCCTTCCCATTTGTGTCCAAACTGCAATCTGTTTAAATAAATTATTGCCTGCACTAAGTGCAGAAAATAATCCACTTATGCTAAACTCATCCTTAAAGCACTTGAAACAAGCCCAGAACTTAAAAGTTAAACAGATGTGTGTGTGAAGATGTTTAATGTGGCAGTGTTTACACAAGTTTCCATTTCTGTCCTGCTAGAGATGTTCTAATTATCTGGAAGTATCTAGTAATATTGCAGTCTGACAAGCATACAGAACAGGATCATGATCACAGCACTTAATCATTTCAGTGATGGATTAGGTTCTCAAAACCAATCCAGAATATCCACACAATCAATCATGCTTCACCTTCAGGCAATATGACTGAATTTGGGTTTGCTGGAAAATGCATCCTGAGCTTTTTTTGTATTGTTTGAGATGTTTAAATGATGCCTACAGACTTGGAAGGAAAGACGTTTCACTACTAAATATGCAGGAAGCTTTTTATAGTAATACATAAATCAGTTATTTCCTTGTTTTACCATCAGTCATGTCTGGGTTATGAAAAATTTAGTAAAAAATCTTCCCATTTTGTTCAAGCTATTTTAAACAAGACTTTAAAATAGTTCCTTACCCTCGACCTCCTGCTGCACAATAACGACTTCAGCCTGCTGGAGGCTCAGCTCATCTGGTTCTTTGGGCATATAAACCTTGGTTGCCTCATATTGATCCAGGCCTATGAGCACACAAAGAGCAAGTATGAAATCCCAAGCAGTTTGCTTGACCTGTAGCTGGTTTATATAACATTTTGTAACTATGAGGCATCTAAACAGGGTTTGATTAAAAATTAATTATAGAGTCTCTACTGTAATATCCTATCCCCAATTCTGTAAAATGTCAAAATAAAATGAAAGGCTTGTAGTGAGAATGATTTAAATTAAAGTTGCCCCCTAGATAAACTTATGATGAATTAATTCACTCACTGTCTCTGTTAGGTGAAATCTCTCCTTGCTTATTGTGGCGCAGAGCAGTAACCCAACGAGACTGATCCAGCCTACAAACACAGCCATTCACAAAAGATTTATATACAGAAATCAGGAATCTTAACACCCCTAATTTTATTAAAAGTGGTAAGGCCAGACGTTTTCTATTGCTTGTTTTTCGGATGTCCCTACCTAAGAACCTACTGAAGGAAAAAAAAAATAAAAAAATTTAGCACTTTTCAATTTCTCAAGGACTATGTGGAATCAGTACAAGGAAGAAATTAAAATAAATTTTAATAAAAAAAATGCATTTAATATACAATTAAATTAAAGTGAATCTGGAAAAAAAATTTAATGAACAGAAGAAAACGGTTGGCTCTCCACCGGAGGGCGGAAAAATTATATATTTTTTTCGAATTTCAACCATTGGTGCTGCGGCGATCTGAGAAATACCAAAAAAAAAAATTTGTTTTTGTATTCTTCAAATATGATCGTTGGCGGATCCGTGAAACAAGCAATAAAAAATGTCTGACTAACCTGCTCAGATTTGCAACTCTAATTATAAAGAATAATAAAAAGCAAATTTAAATCTCTCTAAATCTGGACATTGTGATCATAAACAGCTGGTCGCCCCGACAGCCAATCAACACTGAAACCATGAGCAGAGACGGGAGTTAAAGCCTGTGTAAGTAAGAAGATCGCAACTTTACTGTAATCTTAGCATCCTTATAGTCCCCTTACTGGTTGTGACCTCGCTTGCTCGTTGGCTTTAATTTCGCTTACAGACTCTTCTAACTGGGTTGGTGTGTTTTTTTGTAAGTTACCTTTGTTTAGTGTCTTATTTGTAACAAGCTGTAAATGGAAAACATGAGTGTATGTATATGTCCTATTGTAAGTAGTACTCCTTTGTTTGTCCCCTCTGTAACCTAAATTATAGACACTGGTTCACATTCACTCGTGGAAACCGTTTCACGAGGCTGATCTACAGACTTTCAATTCACTGATGGTTACCATTTAAACAAAACTATCAGATCAATTGTACCGTCCCTAAATGTTCCACTGTTCCACCAGAGCGGCACTGTAACAGTATATTACTCTATTTTCTATACATATCGTGAATTTCCATAAATAAACGCTGTGAAGATGGTAGCTTTTCACTACAGTTTTTAGAAGTATCATCGGTATGGGTGATGCATTTGCATATTGTTTTCTAATGAAAGTACTTTTTATATTTACATAACAGAAGCATAAAATGACTCACTATGTTAACGTCTGTCAATTTCCTGTTTTCCAGAACAGCACACGATTGTAATTATACCTACTTGTTGTATAATAAACGTAATTGTAAACTATTAGAAGCAACTTGATTCATGGTAGGATTTTCATATCTGGTCATTATATCACACTTAAAAAGGAAATACCAGATGAGAACCTTTTCTGTCATTCTCTTTATCTTATCCAGTGTGATCTGACAGGTTCTCTTGACGGACTGCACTTGAACAAAATCAAGAAAGTGGAGGGCGTGCTCACCTCCTGCTGGTTTTGCTCGACAACAACTTTTCAAATTTCCTGACCTTTGATAAAAGCATAAATTCTCCTGGGGGTCCCAAAAATCCTCCCATAAATCGCTGATCCGCTTTGCATCCGCTCTAAGTGGCAACTTCTTTTTTTTAATTAGCTCTCACGTTCTTTAGTCTCATTATGCGGAATTTTGGTCCAAATAAGCGAATAAAATTAAACATATATAATTGGATTTGTTTCGATACTATAGGATTTGGCCTGAATAAGGGCCGGTCCGATTAACCGGTGGTCCAATTAAGCTGATTCGACTGTATTACTAACGATTACTACTATTACTTCACCTTAGGAACATTTAGCAATTCAGTACCTGAAGATTTAAAAACTCAAACATATCTAGGTGCCAATCCATTGTGAGCTTTAAAAGTCAGGACGAGAACCTTAAAATTAACTCTAAAAGAAAGAGGGCACGATGTCCTGACCATTTATATTTCATCATTTAGCAGAAAGCTCCAGAAAGACTCCAAAACATTATGAGTCAAGGGCTGGTACTGTGGTAGCCTAGTGGTTAAGGTACTGGACTCTGGACCAGAAGATCCTGGGTTCAAATCTCACCTCTGCCAAGCTGCCACAGTTGGGCCCTTGAGCAAGGCCCTTAACCCACAACTGCTTGAAATGTAAGACTTGTATAAATTGTAAGTCGCTCTGGATAAGAGCGTCTGCTAAATGCCGTAAATGTAAATGTAAATGTTGAGGTTTTTTGGTCGGTAGCGGTTATTGCTGGGTGTCGGTTGTTAAAGTCTGTTGCTATGACACGGCAGCTGCGTTCCCCGGACATCAGAATCATTCATTTTATCTTTATTTACAAGTCTGATTGCGGCAATCGGTTTCTGAGACAATTCTGAACTTCTTTGATATTCTACATGACCTCCTTCCCATAGGAAAAACGTTCCTTTGATCCAATATGGTGGCTTTTAAGGTGCAATAAAATCAACATATGGCCTCGTGATCGAGAACTCGGGAATTATAGTAGGAAATACAAATCTGCCTTAAACCGATCTTACTCACGCCTGAATGACAGAAAGGTAGCACGAGTGAACCCTTATGACACCTGCTAACAGGAACGAGAATTGTGTCGCAAACAAAAAAACAAGGTAGCGTTTATTACAATTCAGTTTTCTGTAAGTGTTTTAAGTTTTATAAAAGATGCAGAGATAAGGATGACTGTATGGTGTGTGTGTGTTTGTGTGTGTATGTGTGTATATATATATATATATAAGTGATATCTTTATTTAAGAATCACATTAAACAAACAAGCTCACTGTACCCCAGTTTCCATTACAGAATGGAAGATATGCCGTATATGACGCATGATTGTGCCCTCTGGTGTATTATTGTGTGTGTGTGTGTGTGTGTGTGTGTGTGTGTGTGTGTGTGTGTATACACATATATAAATTGAGTGCCATCTTTAATTAAACAAACAAGCTCAAACAAGCTCACTGTTCTCGTTTACATTTGCAGAATGGAAGATATGCCGTATATGACGCATGATTGTGCCCTCTATTGTATTGTGTGTGTGTGTGTATACACATATATAAATTGACTGCCATCTTTAATTAAACAAACAAGCTCAAACAAGCTCACTGTTCTCGTTTACATTTGCAGAATGGAAGATATGCCG
>JAUZSU010000715.1:0-12185 GCA_034780255.1 Parotocinclus maculicauda
CTCAATTTTGAGCTTCATGGCGAAGGCTGTGAATACTTACGTAAATGTGATTTCTTTGTTTTTTATTTTTAATAAATGTTCAGAACTCTCACCCTTAGAACACACCCTTTTTGTGTTCTGGTGAACACAGACATGAATCAATACAATATACCAACAGTAATAATACAATACAACAATAATAATAATGACTCAGTGTTTAGACCCAAGGGCAACCTAACAACACTCAACAAACTGACTTACACAAACACATGTTGCTAATAATTCAGATACAATGTCAATATACAAAGTACAAGCAGACAAAGCTAACAATAGAAGGACAAGGAGGCAAAAAAGCTATTAAGATATATGGTAACATGAAACATGAAACAGAGCATCAAACAGCCAGCAAGAAGAAAAAAAAACTAACAAAAAAAACATTCAAATAATTTAAATTAGGCACACATTTTACTACATAAGGTAAAAAAGTTCAAGGAGGGTTTGACAATAAATAAAGTATTCTAACTTTCTATTTGTCCATAGGATAACGCCAGTGGTGGCTGGTCCAATAGGGGCTCCAGGGCCCAGTTGATTTTGAAGACAGGATTTTGAAGAATTGAATGCCATCTAGTCCGTTCTGACCTAGCTGTTAGAAGGTGTTGTATGGAGTTAATTTTGGGTCAAAAGTTTCACAAAAGCAAAAATAAATCCGCAAGCCAAATTTATATAATGAAATGCAAGAAAGTATATGTATTGAATGCTAAACAGAAAATTATTTACAAAAATATTTATTTTTGTTTGCATTTTGACATTTTTTGTTTTATTGTTTTGGGTTTTTTTGTTTTGCTTTTATTTCTCCACAGTTTTTCGTTTCATTGTGGATTACAGTATTTTTCCAGTAACGTCTTCGCTTATATATATATATTTTTTTATTTTTATTTATTTATTTTTTTTGCTTGACCCTTTACATGTTTGGAATTGGACACTGATTGGACTGACAGCTGATTTGAAACCTCCTCTGCGAGAGAGCCACACCCATCCCACCACATCTTCAACAATGGCAGAACGATGTTTTTCTCAAATGTAAAATTGCTAAATAGTTTGTAGATATAGCAGATACTTGTATTTCTTCCATGCGACAGCATTGTGACTTCATTCAGTAAACTACAATTTTAAATAGATTACATTAATGAAGTGTGTTAAGTGAGGCCGCTTATTATTATTGTCTGCTCAAAAAATTCTTGCTAATTGCAGAAATGTGTTGCCTTGATACAGCTGTTTTTTTAATGAGCATATCGGGCATCATTTACAATTTCTTTCTTATGTGATTAAACTACAAAGTACAATTGATCTGGGGTCTAATTCTAACTCAAATCATATTGAAATGTTTTATGTTTCTATTTGGCACAAAATTGCATCACATTAATAAAATTTACTTTCATAATTACAAAAACACATTTCACAAGGGTTTTACTTTAAGGAAAAAAAGTATAAACGAGCTTGGACTAGAGAAACCTTTCACTTTAAATCAACAGCAGACACGAAGATGAGCACTTGTGATTTCTCGATCTCTTGTTATTGACAAATAGAGATAGCTGGAATCAATGTAAGCACAGTAATGCCTTTTGCTTCCTCTGTTTGCTTCCGCTGTTTCAAGGTGTTGGCACGAAACATTGTGGACAATGAAGTAATGACAGTGATATGAGAGTTATAGAGATCTGTGACAGAAACTAACCAGAAAATCACTGAGAAATTTGCAGGTCAGAAGAAATGGAGGTCAAAATTAAATTTTTTGTATTTCTATTGGCCAGTGGTGTGATACTCTTATTTTGCACCTGCTTTGACTGGATAACACAGCATAACAAAGTTGTTTTTATGTTAGAAATGATTAAGTTCAGGATCTTAGGCTTAAAGCTGCAGGCAGCTTTGCTGATGGAAGTAAATGTTCTCACTGCAGTCATGGGACCTTGAGATTATCTGCATGGTGCTGCATCCAGATACATCCTAACAGACTTTGAAATACAGTGCTAAAAATAATTATTTGATACACTGCCCGTTTTGCAAGTTTTCCCATCTACAAACAATGGGGAGGTTTGTAATTTTATCGTGTGTACACTTAACTGTGAGAGACAGACTCTAAAAAACATCCAGAAAATCACATTGTATAACTTTTAAATAACTAAATAGCATTTTATTGCATTTAATATTTGATCACCTTTCAACCAGCAAGGATTAAAATCTTGCAGGGCATGCAAGGACCACCTGCTTATACCAACAAATGCCCAGGCCTGTTTGAAGTTCAGCACTGACCATCTAGATGATTCAAAGGAGGCATGAGAGAAGGTCATGTGGTCAAATAAAACCAAAATGGAGCTTTGTGGTATGAACTTTACTTACCGTGTTTGGAGGGAAGTAGAAGGATGAGTACAACCCCAAGAACACCATCTCAACCATAAATGTGTAGACACATCATACTTTGGGGTGCTTTTCTGCAAAGGGGACAGGACAACTTCATTTAAGGGAGGATGGATGGGCCATGTATAGCTCCTTTCCTCAGTAAGAGCACTGATGATGGGTTGTGGGTGGGTCTTTTCAGCATGACAATGACCTGAAACACACAGCAATGTTAGGAAACTATGGAGTGACTTCATACGAAGCTCCTGGAGTAGCCTAGCCAGTCTCCTTACCTGAACCTTATGACGGGAGCTTAAATTTAATGCTGCTCAGTGATAGCCACGATACATGAAAGATGTATTGAGGAGTGGGCCAGAATCACGGTCAAGAACTACAATAAACATCTGACCTCTGTAATTGCAAACAAAGGTTTCTGTACCAAATATTAAGTTCTGTTTTTCAAATATTTATTTAAAGGAATAAAATGCAATTTTTAAAAATTACACAATCATACTGGATTTTTTTAGGTTCTATCTCTCAAAGTTGAAGTGTACCTAAGAACAAATACTGACCTCTTTATTCATTGTAGGTAAGAAAACCGGCAGTGTATCAAATACTTATTTGTCCAACTGTATATCTGAAATGTTACGACTTTTATCAAATATAACAGCACCATATAATTTAAAGTAACAAAAATAACACCAGAAGTTTATCACAGGGTGCATTAAAAGTTCTGCAAGAACAGAGCAAATCCAGCCCTCTCAGCTTCATTGCAGAACAGAGAGTTTGCTTGCCTGTGCACATATCTCTCAATATGTTAAAACTAGTCATATCAGAACAACAACATGCTGCTTTGGCAAAAAGAACAGTTATTGAGCAGCTATATTACATGGTAACGAGATTAATCATGACTCACTCACTCTCTCTTCCTCTCTTTCTCTCACCCTCTCATATGCATACACATATACACAATCTTATTAATAAAGACATAAATAATTGCATATATTAGGTGAAGACACCTGTCTAAAGAAAACTTTAGGGTTAATGAAAAGACTGGTTAAAGGTGTTAATAAAACACTGCAGCCACAGTTGCATATGTATGCTCATCTTCCTGGATGCATAACATATTAAGGTGACGACAAAATTTAGACACAAAAAGGCAGAAATACACACATACAGAGAGAGCTAGGCATATTTTTCACATTTACAAGTTCTGAATGCTAGAAGATGGTCAGAATATAAATTTGAAGGTTGCAAGAAAAGCAAGCAGGGAAGCATAACGTTCTGAAGTGAAGATCATGAATCAGGGTTAAGAATGGAGGGTAAAGAGTCAAACAGTAAATGAAATGAGCTCTCTGCATCTGTGCCTATGAAGATAATGAGAATTTAGTAGTAGTTTGTAAATGCAACATACATATTGGTATATGGTGATTTATTCACAGCAAGCACAAGGTAAGTGATAGCAATAAATGTGTGTGTGTGTGTGTGTGTGTGTGTGTCTGCGTATTTATATGACAATCTTACTAGAAATATAGGTTTTAAAAAAAAATATGTATTATCTTTTTCATATTTTATTTTAGCATAAAGGGCTTTGGAGCCTGTCCCAGTAAGACCATGGTGCAAGAATAAGGGTACTCTTAGTGGGATGCCATATTATATGTATGCCACTGTATTACTATCAGCATTGTTCTCTTGTTTTCACGAGCCTGGCTCGTCGCCATTATGCAAGCTTTAGCTTCGAATTTAATTCTGGTATTGAGTCAATTCGTCTGAAAGAACATTTTCACTTTCTCACTGGCCAAACGATATGTTTGCTGACTAGCCCTGCATGTTTTCGACATTTAGCCTTTTTATTGCTCTTTAGCTATACAAAAAAAAACCAATAAAGCTGCTATCTCGGTGATTACTGTGATTAAGTAACTGAAGTAATAAATATACTCACTTTGCTGCCTGACTCTGCCACAGCCACGCATACAAACACACAAGCACACACACAGATCTGGCAGAGATCTACTCTGAATGCATTTATGTTTAAAAGCATAACAACTCGAGTATTAAATATTAGATAAAATGTTAGCTAATACCCTAAATACGCTTTTTATTATATCTAAAAATAGATCTGATCTTGTAACCAAACTATTAGCTTTATATGAAAGGTGCCATCTAGACAGCATTATGTGTCAACAACAGCTTCCTTATGTAAAGCCTAGACAGTCTTGTTGACTGCTCCAGCGGCACTTTAGGTAGGTCACCCCAGTGTGTTGGTACAACTAATAGGAGATCCAAGTGGTCAAATTACAGAAGCTTGGCACTTCTGGTTATATGAAGATCAAGCCGGCACAGTGCTTTTGGTTTTAACCACACTTTTCCTAATTAAAGAATTTATCTGCATTGAACTGCAAAGACTGAAGCTGTACAGTGTGCACAATGTTGGAAGAATGACTGCAGGCCAATACCTCCTACCATCAGTTAAATTGTGGCCATAAAATAAACTAATTTTATGTGGATCTGCACCACTTTCCATCCAATTAATTACACGCTGTTTTAAAAATTGAGAAATACTTATTTAAGCAAATACTAAGCATCGGAGTTGGAGACTCAGACACAGAACAAATGGGTTTCCTCATTCTTGTACGTTATTGAATGGGCGGCACAGACAGAATAGTACCAGCCCTTAAAAGGACACTAAACCAGTCAGTGCTGTATGACCAGCCAACACACCAATACACACGGTCTTCTGCAAGACTATAACTATCTACAACATAAAACCGCGCACACAGACGACATTTCAAGGATTAAAAAATTCAAGGAGGTTTTGTCATTCTTGTCACATTCTTGTCACACTAGAACAAAATTTAGATCGCATGGCCCCAGTTACAACCAATAAGAATAAGTCTTAAAATAAGATATAAAGTAGACATAAATAATAAATGAAACAAGTAAAGAGCAGCAGTAAAGGATTACAGTATATGATGAAGTGGCAGAGTGTAGGTAAAGTGTCATAGTGTCCATGAAAGTGTCAGTGCAATGTGTTATCTAAACGGAGTTCAGGAGTCTTACTCCTGGATCATCCACTTCATGGATGAAGCTGTTTTTCAGTCTTTTTGTTCTACACTTAATGCTCTGCACCGTTTTGCCTGAGGGGAGTGGGAAAAAAGTGAGTTGTTACTCCGGTGCACACCCAAGCACCTGTAGCTGGAGACCACTTTCACCGCACATCCTCCGACGTGCAGGTGGAGGTGGACATTTCTGCCCCTTCTGAAGTCCACAATCATCCCCTTTGTCTTCTTCACATTGATGCAGATGTTATTATTGCACAAGCCCTCCAGCTGTTCCACCTCCTGTCTGTAATCGGACTCATCATTGTTTGTGATGCATCCAACCAACGCCGTGTCATCCACAAACTTTACAATATGACAGCCTGGATGGACAGGTGAGCAGTCATATGTAAGCAGTGTGAACAGGAGGGGCTCAGCACACAGCCCTGAGGGGAGCCAGTGCTGAGGGTTATGGTGGAGGAGGAGATGTGGATCTTTACAGACTGCCGACTGTTGGTCAGGAAATCCAGGACCCAGTTGCATAGGGGAGAGCTCAGTCCAAGTGAGAGAAGTTTTTTGATCAGAGTCTGTGGACTCATTGCATTAAAAGCGGATGAAGTCCATGAAGAGCTGGTGTACTTCTGTTCCAGGTGGGTAAGGGCAGTGTGGACAACGGAGGAAATGGCATCTTCAGTGGACCTATTCTTCCTGGTTTGGATACACAGTTAAAATAAATCTAACTCGTGTGACGTTGTTAATGTGCACGTCAAGGAAAAGATCTGAATCACACGTAACAACTTTTTTACGTTTTTTACAGTTGGACTGGGTGTTACCGAACAGGTTTAGAATAGATGCAGCCAACCGGTCCTTTAAAGTCTTGGGTCCAAGTAATACAACGTCAGTTTTATCTGAGTTAAGTAAAAGAAAATTAAATGACATACAATTTTGTAGTTCCTTAACACAGAAGATTTACTTCTCGTATTATTACATTAATTTTATGAATTATAAATGTAATACAAATTTAGCCCTGTTTTCCATTTAGCATACTATATCTAGTTTTGGTATTTATTCAATTTGTTTTGAAGAAAATATATGACTGGATGGCGCAATAAGCTAATGAAATGTACTACATTGTTTTATTAACTCAGTAAGTCTCTCATTTTACATTTGTCTGGGGGACATCTGTTCACCTAAGATTGGGCATAAATAAGTTCAGTGAATGCCTTAGTCTCTACATACAAACTTTAACATGGGTTTCCTGTAAATTGCAATAGATAAGAGGATAATTAAATTAAGATTAAACATTGACTTAATTTATATGTGTTTGATAGTCTCTCTTAATTTCATATTTATACGAGTATAAATTCATATTGTTTTGGTATACATTCCCTGACAAAATAAAATAAAACAACCATATTGCTGCAATTGGCATGCTTTTTTATTTTTTTTTTTACAAATGAACAATTAATAAATATGAAAACTAGCAAAGTCCACATAATTATAACTTCATTGTTTAATAATATTAGTCAAATTAATAATTATTATAATAACAACACACGACACCTCTCGCTCCTCTTCATGAGAGATTTCAAAATCTGACAGGTGTGACAAATTTGGAGTGCTCCTCAACATGTCACATATAGAGCCGCTAAAGCACTGTGAATCCCTGAGCACTGCTCTGACCCATGATGGACAGCCAGATATTGATGGCAGGGAACTTGCAATGGAGCTTATGACAAGCATGGAACTCTTGACCTTCCTTCATGAAAAGAAGCTGGCAGAAACTCTTCCTGTTACAGTGGCTGCGGCTAAAAGGAGCTTCTTTAGGCTCAAACTCATTAAAACATACCTGAGATCTACTATGGGTCAAGAACGCCTAAGTGGACTTTCTATGATTAGTATAAATTGTGAGATCTCACAGCAGCTTTCTTACGATTATGTCATAGATGACTTTGCTCTAAAAAAAGGCAAGATGAATTAGGCTGTAAAACAATGTTGCAGTAGGCATATTGCACTGATTTGCACTGGTGGTAGTTGTTTTTTATTATTTTTTTTGCACTACTTTATGTAAAATAATTTTAAAATATTTTTTGTGTAACACCTTTATGTTTATTTATTGTTATACTGTTATATTTATAATTTGTTTACTTTTTATTTGCTTTATTAATACTGATTTGACTGTTTTACTGTTGTTTTTGTTCTAAAATAAAAAAAACCCCTCAAAAACATAAAGCTTTGCAGTGTCTGTGTGAGTGTGTAAACCCGATGATTGATGATGCAGGGGGCACCAACCAAAATCTCGCCTAGGGCACCACATTGGTCAGGGTCGGCTCTGCTAATGTGCACATCAAGGGAAAGTTTTTTTTTTTACACTTGGACTGGGCATTATTAGAAATCTAGATTTAGCATAGGTGAGGCCTACCTGTCTTTCACATTCTTTCTTCTAACTAATAAAACCTCAGTTTTATCTGGGTTAAGTAAATGGAAATTAAATAACATCCATTTTCTTCCTTAACACAATTCTGATGATTGTGTACGTCATTTGGATCTGCTGAACATGATGTACTTTCCTCTCAGAGCTGATGTTCCAAGGCCAGTTCCGGAACGACGCGCTTGGTCTCCATTAACAGAAACCAGTGCCACCAGAGTGCAGTAACTTCCTCCATCGGTTGGACGTTAGGACTCGACGTGCCTCCAAGGACCGGCCACTAAGGACTCATTTTATAAACTTTTTGTTTTACAATTTACTTTATTTATTTTATTACTAATTTAAATTGTATTATTAATTTGTTATTGATTTAAATTATTTACCTAATTTTGCTATAATTTAATATACTTAATATATATAAGAATTTATTTAATTAACATATAAGCCACCCATAGAGGATGGGTCCCCTGTTGAGGCTTTGTTCCTTCCGAGGTTTCTTCCTACCACTTTCAGGGAGTTTTTCCTCGGCACTGTCGTCCTAGGTTTGCTCAACTTGGGATTGGCCCTTATTTAGATAATGTAAGATTGTAAAGCTGCTTTGAGACAATACTCCATTGTAAAAAGCGCTATATAAATAAAATTGAATTGAATTGAATAATCTGCATAGGAATGAAAACTAATACCATGCTTACGAATAACTGGGCCTAAATGTAGCATATACAGGGAGAATTCATGTAGCATTGTGCCACATAACCAAAGGTAAAGAATGAATTAAAAATCATATATGGCATGATCTAGACATTTATGCTAGTGGTTCATCAGGAGGTTTGATTAATAGATGGGTGATTTGATGAGCTCTGAGTTTTGTTTTTCTTATTGTTAATGAAAGTCATTAAGTCATTACTATTAAAAGCATGCTGAACTTTGTCTCACATACGGACTGCTCAGGCGATCACACCCAGCCTATCACATGCTCCCTCATCACCGTCCTTCTGATCACACACACCTGTTGCTCATTAGTTCACTCCTTTATATTCACTTCCTTCATCTCAGTTTCACCTCAGTCTCGTGGCTCACTCATCATTACTAAGCGGTCTCTCTACATTATGTTTATCACCGACTTACCGTGCTTCTGACAGTCTCTTCTATATTTCAACTCCGATTTCGCCTCGCCCTTTGGATTACGCTTGCCTATTTGCCATTTTCGTGTTTGATCCTGAACTGTTTTTTTGTCTCTGTATGCTGCGTCTGGTTCCACTATTTGTATGCTCGTATTACAGAAGACTAAGCCGCACATGGAACCAGCAGAGGCAGACGCACTGCCAACCCCCCCTTAGTCTATTGGGGGTCACCTCACCAAACTTCGTGGTCAACTTTGTGAGACAGTCAACGTTGTGCGACATTTGATGACCACCCAGAAAACACTGCGTTTGCTTCTACCCACAGTGGAGCAGCTTTCACAACGAATGTCACAGCTTAACCCACAACCTGTGGCTGCAGTTCCGCTTCCTGCTTTTGGGCCTTGCTTTTCACCTATTTTTATCTCGCCATATCCTACCATCCGGGGTCAAAGGCGGATGCACTTACTTGCTGCCTTCAGCCCTCCGCTGAGACGCCTGAGGCTCCAGAATCCATCCTTCATGCTATCAGCTTCCTCGGCGCCATCCAGTGGGAATTTGAGCTTGACCTGGACAAGAACCTCTCCCAGACCCGCCCTCCACCGGGTTGCCCCCTGACAGGAAGTATGTTCCCCCGGAGTTCAGGGGAAGACTCCTCACCTGGGCCCCCACCTCCTCCCGCTCAGGACACCCGGAAGAGACCCGCATGCTCCAACTCCTGGTGTCTTCATTTTGGTGGAGAGCCGTGCAGAGGGACATCCACACGTTCATCGCCTCTTGCAGTACCTGCCCCCTATACAAGACTCCCCGCACCCTTCCTGTGGGTCGGCTCCTCCCCTACCCATACTGCAACGGCCATTATCTCACCAGGCGCTGAACTTTGTGACGGACCTTCCCCTTTCCCAGGGATACACCACCATGCTTACCATCCTGGACCGTTTCTCCAGAGCCATCAAGTTCATCCCTCTCACCAAGCTGCCCACAGCATTCGCAACAGCAGAACTAATCTTTGAGAAAGTGTTCAGGACGTTCGGTATTTCAGAAGTGATATACTCGGACCGAGTTCCTCAGTTCTCCTCTGCTATGTGTAAGGCTTTCCTGGAGAAGCTAGGGTTTGCTGTTAGTCTCACATTGAGGTACCATCCCCAGTCTAATGGCCAATGTGAGAGGGTAAACCAGGATGTAGTCAAGTTTCTTCGCCTTTACTGCAATGAGAACCCGTCCGACTGGGCCCGCTTCCTTCTCTGGGCAGAGATAGTCCAGAACTCTCTCCACCACTCCTCGACCGGGCTCATGCCCTTCTAGTGCTTCCTCGGCTTCCAGCCCCTGTTCGTCCCATGAAATCCCTCGGGTGCCCCAACCATGGATGACTGGAACAAAACTATCTGGAGCCAGTTGGGGCCAACTGTCGCACTATCTGCAGGTTCCAGGCCCAGGCGGATCGCCAGTGAAACAAGGAACAGGTTTTTCACCCTGGCGACCGGGTTTGGCTCTCGACCTGCTACCTGCATCTTAAGGGGAGTACAAAATTGTTGTCCAGATATGTTGGGCATTTTAAAATAGTCAAACGTATGAACCCAGTCACATATTGGTTGTGTTACATGCCTAGCCACGTAGTTTAAATTAACCACCTGTTGTTACTCTCTGCTGATTGGTTTTCTCCCATCTCACATGCCCGAGTCGTTTGCGACGTGATCTGCCTGCCAACCAGAACAACGCGGAGCCGGGACTTTTGAGGGGAGCTTCCTCATTTAAGCACCAGAGTGTGGAGAGAGAAGGAGGAAGAGAAAGAGCGTGGTAGAAAAGAAAGCGATCAACGGAACGTGGAGCGGAAAGCTGAGTGTGGCGCGAGATCAATAAGTAAACTTTTCGTTTGTTAGTAGGCCCGGTACTTGTTGAAAACCCTATGTTACGTTTGTGGGCGTGAAGGACCCGTTTGTCTGTTCTCTATTGAAAAATTATGACCTGTGTTGCTGTACACTAGGGCTTGGGCAGGCAAGTTAGGGCACCCTTACATTTACACCCACTTAACGGATACTGTATATGTACATTATAAAGAGGTGCGTACCACCTTATGCATTTATACTTAGATAGGGAAGCCTAGAGTAGTTAGTTTTGTTTTGGGTTTTGTTTGCGATAGGGGTTAGAAGTTTGGATGCGTAGAGTAGGGAAGACTGGTTGTGTTTTGTTGTGTTCTTTGGTTTAGCACCACCACCCTAAGACCTATTGCATTTTCCGTTTGCCCCATTGTCCTAGTTGATTACGTGTGATCTTCTGTATTAGCTACTCTGTACCAGTGCCTTGTTTGTGTAAGATACCATAGTAAAACCTATAAATGTTTCTCTTTGGTGTTGTCTGCTCAGCTTCCTAATACATTGATCCGTTTTGGGTTCACCTTTGTTACCGACCCTTGTACCATACCCCTAAACACTACCTGGGGCGTAACAATGTGAATTAAACTATGCTCAAATTAAACCCTCATACGAATAAGTACAAAAAATATAGACAGTAGGTAGGATTTATGTTTTATTTTGCTTAATTAAGGAACCAAATTGTAAGGATCCGCGCCGCGCTCGCCGCGTGCGCCGTGATGTCACGTGGGGCGCGTTCCTGTTTGTTTTTGCGTTTCTCCCCACGTGGCGGGTTGTTTTTGTTTCTTGTTCCACGCGGCGATCCGTGTGTGCGCGTTCTGTCCATCACGCCCCCCGTTAATGTCGCGCACCTGCCTCTCGTTTGTTTTGTGTCTCAGGTGCGCGTTATTTAAAGCCGGCGTGCACTTCTGTGTGCGCCGGCTCATTGTTTATGTTACGTTAGATGTCTGTCGCGTGCCGTGGTTTTGTTTTTCGCGTTCGTATCGCGTGTCTGTGGTTTTTGTTTCTGGCAGTTCCCAGACTGCCTTCCTGGACCCGTGCAGCATCCCGGCTGCCCTCCTGGACCCGTGCAGCATCCAGGCTGCCCTCCAGGACCCGTGCAGCATCCAAGCTGCCCTCCTGGACCCGTGCAGCATCCAGGCTGCCCTCCAGGACCCGTGCAGTGCCCAGGCTGCCCTCCAGGACCCGTGCAGCGCTTCGGCTGCCCTCCAGGACCCGCGCAGCTCCACGGCTGCCCTCCTGGACCCGCGCAGCTCCACGGCTGCCCTCCAGGACCGTGCAGCGCTCCGGCTGTCCTCCTGGACCCGTGCAGCGACCCGGCTGCCCTCTTGACCCCGTGCAGCTCCTAGGCTGCCCTTTG
>JAUZSU010000716.1:0-10975 GCA_034780255.1 Parotocinclus maculicauda
GTTTCGGTACTTTAGGATTTGGTCCGAATAAGCGGCTGGTCCCATTAACCGGTGGTCCTATTAACCGGAATCGACTGGGAGGACAGGTCCCTTTTTGAGTCTTGGTCCTCCCAAGGTTTCTTTCTTCTTTATTCAGGGAGTTTTTCCTAGGCTTGTTCAACTTGGGATTGACCTTTTAAGATAATAAAATATTGTAAAGCTTTTGGGACAATGCCCCATTGTAAAACGCACTACAGAAATAAATTAGAAATTTGAGTAATTAATAAATGTCATGTTATAGTTAAAGTCCTTTAAGAATCCCTAGCTTGATCGCTCTTGTTTAAAAAGAAAATTGGCTACCCTGGTCAACAGACATGTTTTGTTGATTTTTGAAGCCCCATTTAAGCGGGTTTGCTGCAGAGAACAGACTAATGTTGCTTAAACTCCTTTGAATGCAAACAGTATTTTTACTGAAAGCTTGGTTCAGGCTTGTAAATGTTTGCTTGTGAATAAATTGATATATGATAGAAGATCTCACTGATAATGATTGTTTTTATGTGTGTGCGCGGTACAAAATATCAACGGCTGCTCAGTACACACTGAACCATATTGTGAGGCAGGTGTTTCGATAAGCTCTGCAAACGCTCCTCTAATGATCATATGAAATATGAAATATTCTCCAGCCAGCTTTATTTCTAATACCAAGATTATTATGGCACCTTTAAGTGGGACCAAGAGGATTCTGTTGGGTAGGTGCATAATTAAAGATACAGATTTTTGCAACAGCAGGAGAACACGCAGCTACAGCTGCACCTCCAGCTCTTCCTCACGCTTTAATGATTGGCGTCATGTCACTGGAGAAATCGCAGCTCTCTCTGTTTATTTAGGCTTGTGATTGCATTTTGGGCTACCTTTCAGTCACACAATTTCATTGCGTCTGACATTTATTACATTGTCACCTGACCCACAAGCTAACCAGAGAGAGCTGGAGAAAGCAATAAGATTGCGCAAGTGCTAATCGCCATGAGAAGAGATTATATTGTGGCCTTCACCGATCATCTGTATTCCAAGCTTCACCTCAGAAGGGTCAGGTCAAGGAGGCTTAAGCATTGTGGAAACATGTCAATTAACGCCCAACTGTTGAAGCCTTGTTGGACCAGTTGGCATTCCTAAAGTACAAGTGTGTGCATGCGCCCTGTAATGGACTGGAACCCTGATTTAGGGGAGTGTGAATGATGAATGAATGGATGAGGAATGTAGGTAAAGTTTTGCTACTGTCAATATACTGTCCATTTGTAGTATTTATGATGTGGAATATCCATCCAATATTATCAATATTCATCTCCACACTAGGATACATTTTAACTACCCAGCCATCCAATTGGTAATCCATTTTAACTACCCACCCATCCATATATTCATTGGTCATTCCATCAATCATGTCCATCTATCCATCCATCCATCCTGTCTGTTCACTTGTACAGCCATCTACAGTATATGTGATAGAGGAAAATATTAGTGATTCAATATCTATTATTTAAGTCAAGTCAGATTTATTTATATAGCACTGTTTACAATGGAGTCTTGTCTCAAATCAGCTTTATGACATTAGATTATCTTAAAAGACCAATCCTAAATTGAGCAAGCCTAGGGCAACAGTGGAAAGGAAAAACTGCAGTGTCACTTTAGGATATTGAGTCCCCAGCGGGAAGTCCTTGGAGGGCAGGAACAGGCACCGGAACATGAGCGTCGAGAGATGAGAGAAAATCTAGTTACTTACTGATTATGAGCACAGAGTCCTTATTTATTTTATTTATTTATGTATCCCGAGTTATGTGATTATCTGTCAATCCTTCCACCCATCGTTCCATCCCCAAATGTACTCATAAAAACTGTAACCAGGAATTGTTCCGTTTCATTTTTGACTTCCCTTCATCAGCTCTTCATCCTGTGTTTTCAGGAACTTTTTTTTTTTTCAGGAAGTTTATTTGTGTTGTTCCTCTGCAAGTTTCAGTGTGAAAATGTGCACAGAGTCTGAGCACAACTGCTCTTTACAAAGCTAATCGCTGAAGTGATGAGACACCTCCGTATACTGGCACTTTTCCACCTGGCTTCACCCGCCGCAGCAAAACAAGGTGCATGTGTCAGAAGATGCTGACACTTAACGCCTTGAATCATTTAGAGACACATCGCCTCCATCCTTCTTTTCCTGCCGTAAAGATCTCACCTCCACATAATTTAATTATTTCATATTCAATCACACACCATTAGATCAGAAAGGTTCCTTGGTTTAACTCGTTATCCTAGAATCAGAGGATTACAGGCTCAGGACTGTTTTTATCAAATATCATAATGCAAGATGATTTAAGATCTTCTGATAAACAGACATTATTCTAAATATCATTGATTGGCTTAATATCATTGATTACGGATATCATTGATTATGGAGAACTGTCCAGTTATTTGGGGCCAAAGCCAGATTTAGTGCAGATATCTAAGCCCATGCAAGCGTAGGGCAACAGTGGCAAGGAAAATCTCTCTAAACGTTACAAGAAAGAAACCTTGGAAGGACCAAGAATCAAAAAGTGGTCCTTCCTTGGGCAGTCTAGATTTTATATGCAAGCATTAAACTAAGGTATCTAATTAATAAGATTATAGTTATACAGTGTACCTGTACAGTAATACAGGTACCTTCCTTCTTGACCACCTTGTTTTTTGATGCATTTTGACTACAAAAATTTGTTTCGCCTCTCGTTGTTTGCTTAATCTTGTATGAGTCAAGCCATGTGACTCGCTTCAGCTGAAAAACGATTCACAATTAACAATTCATGATTCAAAGTGATTCAGATTAATAATATCTCTAGCTTTGTTAATCATTCTTTATTTTTACATTTACAATACAATATTCCTAGTGCAAATAAGTCTCCATGGGCCCTAAAAGTGTTATTATTGACAGCCACCTATTGCAAAAAAAAATAAAAAATTCTGGAATGGCTAAGTAATGATAGCTTTCAGGCTGAGAAATTAGCATTGACGGATGGCTCCATGAGTTCAACAATAGAGTAAGTGTTTTGCTTTTTCCTTTCACTTTCCATTTATTGCTTAAGATTTTGTAAATAATTTCTCATAAAATAAACTTTGTGTTAATGATTTTGGGCAAAAGCTCTACTATGATACAGTATAGACTATATTAAACTCATCTGTTCATGATATATTTAATTTATGATGGATTTATCCAAACGTATCCCCATCGTAAATTAGGGAGCTTCTGTACAAAACAACTCAGTTAATGCACTGTTATAAAACCTTATCGAGTATGGATTCTCTGGGGGGGGTCTGGAACTGATTAATTAATTTACGTTATTCCTTATGGAAAAAAAAAATTGACGATCCTACTGGGATGAATTAACGGCGAGAACCGAGGTACCACTGCAGTTTGAACAACCACTAGCTAAATAAATATTAGCAAGGGCATCCCCTCTTTCTTTTGGCCGTGTAGCATAAGTAATCAAAGTGCTGTCAGTCCGATGGATATTGAGTTTGAAATGAAACAGCCCTAATTGGCTTAGCCTTTCGAATCCCCGCATCACGTTTAATCCCCCAGTTCTTAACGACTCAAAAACAATTAGCACCAAGAAACAGATAATTAGAGTCAGCCTTCACAGCACAACAAAAAGCGAACAGCTCAGAGACGGTTTTACGCGCGCAGAGGAGCTTTTCATGCTGACATGCTTCTGTTCATTAAGATTTCACAGACACATGGCAATCCGATATTAGATTGCACAACATGGTCGGTTAAAGCTTATGTACAGTTGTGTTTGACAGAGCAAAGCACAATTTCATCTAACAACAGATGTTGAAGTAATTTCTTAAAAGGTAAAAAGGTTAATGTAGTGAACGAGGATCTGCTACAAGCCTCCACCTTTGGTCCAACGATTCCACATACATTACTCATATAGCTAAAGAGCTCCTCTGCTAGCCATGCTGCTAGGACACCATTTTAACAGCACTCAGCTCAGTACTGGGAACCAGTGCACTCCCAGCTGTTTCATATTCTGCTTCAGGCAAAGGGAGGATTGTAGTGTATCACCACTTGGCCATTTTCTGTCCGAGGTAACACATCCATGCCAGTTGATGCAAGTCTTGGGATGAATCCTCTTCTGTCAGCGTGATGTATGATGGCTGACTCACTCACAGACAGTACTGTGTCTGTTCTTCTGTGTCTGTGTTTCCTCTTGCCAGAGGCTTCCCAGTTTGTATAGTATTGGGTTTATATACAGTTGATAATATACAGTGACTTTTAATAAACTTCTAAATTTACTTTTGCGTTGTAGATTTTACTTGAAATAAATCAGTGTTATCGTTTTCCTCAGCCTTCTCTCAATAATCTAGATCTAGAGAATCTAGTGGTGTTTGAAAGTTTGTGACCCTTTCTAATGTTCAACATTTCTGTTATGACCTAAAACAAACATCAGATTTTCACGTGAACAAATCTAAAAGTAGATGCAGAACACCTCATTAAACAAATGAGACAAAAATATTATACCTGGTTATTATTTGTTGAGATAATATTGATCTGTTAATATTGATCCAATATTACATATCTCTGAGTGTCAAAACTATGTGAACATTAGCTTTAGTACCTAGTTTGATCTCGACAGTTCTTTTCTTTTCTTTTTTTGGAGAGCAGTGTCTTTCTGTTTGGAACCCTACCCTTATACTATTTTTTCTTGTTTCTTGGTATCCAGATAGTGGACTCAAGCACATTAACATTAGCCAACATGAGAAACGGCTTTAGTTACTTAAAATTGACCCTGGGTTCATTTAGAGAGTTGGGTGACTAAATAATGCTCTTGAAATGACTCATTTTGTTTACTGTATAACTGTCGATTGGTGGGGTCCAAACTTGTTAAGAACAAACTTTAAATGTTAAAACCTTTTCCAGCCTGATGAACATCAACAGTTGATTTTTATGAGTTTGTCAGTTCCTCACAGAGCTCTTTTTTTCGTATTATGATACACCTGCACAAATGTATTGTGAGGTTCAGACTATGATAGGTCCCTCTTTAGATAACAGGGTGCTCACTCGCACCTGATCCTAATTGTCATCATATAGACTGAAATCCCCTTTTCAAACTATTATTATATCAGTTATCTGCTTAAGGTTCACATACTTTTGCCACTCACAAATATGTAATATTGGATTATTTTCCTCTACTTTCTGTTTTACATCTGTTGATGGTTTAGGTCATATACAGTGGGTACAGAAAGTATTCAGACACCTTTACATTTTTTATTATTTGTTTCATTGCATCCATTTGCTAAAATCTAAAATTTTATTTTATTTCTCAATAATGTACACTCAGCATCCCATCTTGACAGAAACTCAGACACTCACAAGCTGTCCATTTCTTCTTATCCTTCTTGAGATGGTTCTACTCCTTCATCTGAGTTCAGCTGTGTTTAATTGAACTGATTGGACTTAATTAGGAAAGACACACACCTGTCTATATAAGACCCCACAGCTCACAGCCAATGCAAATGAGAATCATGAACTGAAGGAACTGCCCAAGGAGCTCAAAGACAGAATTGTGGCAAGACACAGATCTAGCCAAGGTTACAAACAAATTCTGCAGCACTCAAGGTTCCTAAGAGCACAGTGACCTCCATAATCCTTAAATTGAAGAAGTTTGGGACGACCAGAACTCTTCCTAGACCTGGCCGTCCAGCTAACAAAGGAGTGGCTTCGGAACAACTCTGTGACCATTCTTGACTGGCCCAGCCAGAGCCCTGATCTAAACCCAATTGCATCCCTGGAAATTACCTGAAAATTGAATCTACCAACGTTCTCCATCCAATCTGACGGAACTGGAGAGGATCTGCAAGGAAGAATGGCAGAGAATCCCCAAATCAAGGTGTGAAAAACTGCATCATTCCCAAGAAGACTCATGGCTGTACAGCTCAAATGGTGCTTCTACTAAATACTGAGCGAAGGGTCTGAATACTTATGACCATGTGATATTTCAGTTGTTGTTGTTTTTTTTTTTAAATAAATGTGCAAATTTTGTACATGTCAGTTTTTTCTGTCAAGATGCTGATGAAACAAAGAGTGATACATTTAAACGGGTCTGAATACTTTCTGTACCTGCTGTATATATATGAATTACATTCAGAATTCACAAGCATTAAAGCACTGCATAACAACAAAAGGGAAACCATTTTAGGTGGTTTAGCAAATCTGTATTAAATATCAAAAACTGAAAGCTCTCATTTACATAAGCATTCCACCCCTTTTCTGTGGCTCTCCTATCGAGTTCAGGTGCATGTTGTTTGCTTTAATTATACACGAGAATTCTCTAGAACATGAGTGTAGTCCAGATGTGTTACACTGAATTGACTAGTCATAGTGAACACACCTGAAAATGCGAGAACCTTCAATTTAGGCTTCATTTGAGGACAAAAGTCAAGCCGTGAAGTCGAAGTGATTAAAATTGTAGTAAGGAATGAATTTGACCAAGTCGGGAAACCACTAGCGTTGGCCGTCTTTCCAAATTAAGTATTCAGAAATATGACCAGTACTCCATCATACTCCAGAATTGTTTTTGGTATGCTGGCTAGATGAAAGTTAACTTTCATGAAAGATGAAAGTTAAGCTCTTCAGAAATGTTTAAACTGAACAAACTTTAAGCAATTTATCTAGCATGGTAGTGGTAACTTTGGTCATATTGCTGCGTCTCAACAGCAGAATAGAGGAAAGGATAAATAAAGTTAAATACGGACAGGTATTTAAGGAAAACTTGCTCTAGTACACAACCTCAGACTGTGCCATTCTCGGATTGCTCTTAAGTGTACCAGTCAAAATTTATTCTTAAACCCCAAGTGCAAAATGTGTGCAGACTTGCTTTAGAAACCTCAAAACTGTAATTACTACTAAAAAAGCTTGACAAGGTGCTGCCAGAGTACTTGAGAGTTTGGTTGTTGATTTTTAATCGATGTGTTTTTAAAAACATGTTTTCACTTAACCTGTGTAGCTTCGTTGCAGTGACAATTTTATCGATTTTAAATGACAGTAATATGTGTAAATCATATCATATATCAGGATACTTTTTATCTGATTATGTACTTGTGATGATGTACTGGAAATGTCTAAAAACCCCACACTGGTACCCCATGCATCAGTTCCCATCTATAATTAGTTTAATTAATTACAAAAAGTGCGTGAGACAAGAAACAAGCGTCTGTCATCCATCAGAGTGAGGTTTTATTTTCCGCATCATATTTTACTTGCAATCCCAACATTAATACTGAGTTTTAGTTTTGTGTGTACTTTGATATTTCATGATGGATTGGCTTTTAATTACTTTCTTCCTGTGGTTTGATGGTGGTTACAGACCATGACACATGGAGAAACATGAATTTATTAAAAACGTCCTCCTGCCTCGGTGTCTAATTCTTTCTAGTTGCCTTATTAAGCTTTTCAGGTAACGGTATAGATTAATGACGGACTGCTTAGCATCATTTAGTTTAGTTCCTGATCAGAAACATGTCACTTTGTGAAACATGTTACTTCTTGTCAAGAAATTAATTTGGGATTTTTAGAATGTGAAGAGAGATCATTAACATAATCATTATTGTACTAATATTTGAGTAAAAAAACTATTTCCAGATCATTTAAATGTCTGAAACTAGTGTGTACTATATACAGTACTGTAAAAGTTTAGGCCACCATTAGATTTGCTGATTTTGCAACATTATGACATATTTCCCACAATTGGACCCAAAGATTTTAGTATTGAAAAATGGGAATCAATAATTCCATCTTCAGTTACCTGTGATAAACAACAAACATTTTTGAACTTTGTATTAATTACTTTTGAACGAGATATTGCAAATCTGATTGTGGCAAGCGATTTCTGAGACAATTCTGATCTTCTCTGATATGCTTCATGATCATCTTCCTATTCGAAAAACTTGCCCTTGATCCAATATGGCGGCTTTCAAGACAGAGGATATAAGACAGGCCCCCTCACCCATTACTTCCTGGGATATTTAAATATTTAACTGTGTCTATCTGTCTGTTCATTGTTTTTTAATACTGCACATGATCATCTAATCTATTGGTGACATAAGACTTCTGCACAGTAAAGTTTTTATGTGTATGTATGTACAGAAATGAAAATAGCGGTATTACTGAAGCTGATGAAGGTGCAATTCTGATCAGCCGTGGATGGTGTTTAATTAAAGACACAGCAAGCAATGTCTTTGAGTCATGAAGCTGATTCAGTTCATTTTTGTTAATGTTAGTAAAACTAACTTCAGTGTCTTGGCTCTTCAGTCGAGCTGTGAATCCATTAAGAGCCCGGGGCGTTTGATTTAAAGCCTCACATTTGACTCTAGAATAGTTTGCGTAACAGAGGAGTTTAGGGGGGAGTAAATGACTACAAGGTGCACAAGTCCTGGGGCAACAAGATCAAATCAACCTTTCCTTCAGCACTGTGCTTGACAGTTGGTATGAGGTGCTTGTGCTGATTTTCAGTGTTAATTTTTTGCAAATCATAGCGCTGTGCGTTATGGCCAAACCTAAGCCAAACAGCCATGCTCTTTTTAAAGTAAAAGTCATATTTTATAACGGAGAGCATTGTTAGTTTGAGACCCTAAGCAGGCCTAGGGTGACAGTGGCAAGGAAAAGATCCCTAAACGTTATAAGGAAGGAATTTTGGGAGGATCAATACTACCAAGACTGCTACCTAATTAGTCTATAGTAATAGTTTAAATGAACAGAAGGTAAATAAAATGAAAGAACCTATTTAGACAAAATAACAGAATATAGTATTGTGGAGCATAATACATAAAAAGTATAACATATGATAGAGTAGTATATAAATAAAATATGAAATAAAATTACATATATGCATATCTGCATTGTTTAGTCACTGCAGGTCTCATGTACTCAGTCAGAAAGTTTTGGTGTCATGACAAGCACAGCCAATCAGAGGAGGAGGGAGTTACTGCTCTCTAATGTGGTCTAAGTAGCAGTATGAGAACTGGAACTGATGATAAAAGAACAGCTCGAATGGAGCCGAAGCTAAAACTGGAAGAATATCTTAGTATATGGACTAAAACTGGTTCCAGAAGAAAAGCTCAGCAAGGAAGGAAAGATGGGACCTTCTCCTGGCAGCCCTTCCAAACTGACCAGTCATGTCCAGTCTTGTTCTAATTGATCTTTCGAGACCTTGAACATTTACCGTGCTGACTGAGGCTTGTCCTGGTTTCTCTTTCAATTAAATTTAATTTCTATAGCGCTTTTTACAACAGAGCATTGTCTCAAAGCAGCTTTACAATTTTACATTATCTTAAAAGGCCTATCCCAAGTTGAGCAAGCCTATGGTGACAGTGGCAAGGAAAAACTCCCTGAAAGAAGAAGATTAGAGAAGATTTACTCTTGAGAAGATTAGCAGCTGTCTTAACTGTTTTCCACTCGTGAATAACCTTTCTCGCTGCAGAATAATGGACTTCAAATTGTTTGGCAATGGCTTTCCCAGATTGAAGGGCAGCATCAATAGCTTTTCTAAGAGCATTGTTAATGTCTTTTGTCCTTGGCATTGTGAAATAGGAAGACCTGAATACTCCAGCCCAGCAAATTGCCCATACTTCTGCTTTTATAAAGGTAGTCACACATTAATCTAAGGTATTTGATTAGCAGAACCTTCCTATTGAAGCAGTAGGGGTGTACTTGCACACATTGCTTATGAATGTTTCCTAATTCTTGTTAAATAATGGCGACACAGTATAACCCAACTAACAAAAAAATATTTTAAAGACATCCAACTGCAAGTGTCCTTTGAACATTTATTGTAGATTTTCCAAAACGTTACAGGGTCCGTCTGCAAACATTCACAGGACTCTGAAGTAATGTTTATGGACCACTCTTTGTACATCTTTTTCAGTATTCTTAGGCCATTTATAGGACCACCAGTTAAATATTAGTAACTAGGATGGGTAGTATACAGAGCAGCAGCATCAATAATTAATTTTTAACGACATACAACAGACAGTACAGAAAATACAGGACGCATTTATTGTACGTTCTTATTCATCTTTTTTTCTTTAGCCCCCAGAAGGGTGAAGTCGGGATCTAGAAGGATTTTCCCTGAAAATATACCCCCTATAACACATTTCATGTGACATCACACGATTAATAAGGTGTATCATCTGCATCCTCCACTGGACGACCACTGAAAAAAAAAGTAAGTTTTCTCTTATTTCACTTTTCTTCTCTATGACTGAGAATGTCAGTCACAACCTACAATCCTGTTACCTGAATTATTGTTAATGTTATTTGTTTATTGGTAAAATACACATATTTGGTAAATCATTAATATGTTTTTATAATTATGCTGTAAATTCAGTCATGTTAATCATGCAAAGACTTGCCTGAGATTGTGTTTTGTACGATTCGGTGTCGAAAAAAATTCAATTGTTACAGCAAGCAAATGACTTCATTTAGTTAAGTGACTTAAATAGTAAAATGGAATTCTATTTTTACCTCTATGCCATACTCATTTAAACATTTAATAGGATCTAGGCAGTGCAATGGGCTGCTTCCTAACTGTACATTAATGTGAAACTAGTGATGTAGATAACATAATGTTAGGAATCAGCTGGTTGCCATTTGCCATTGAGGGACCATACCTGGACATGTCAAATGTTTTTTAAAGGTAACAAAAATAATGTTATTTTGCAGGGATATAGCGGGACGATACCAAACAAACTAGGATTTGTTCAGTTTGTCTTAGAATAGGCGTTGTTGAGAATTTCTATGTAGGCCAGAAAACATCCTTCTGCAAACATAGAGAGACCCAAAAAGAGATAATGTTCCGGAGATACAGTGCATCCGGAAAGTATTCACAGCGCTTCATTTTCTCCACATTTTGTTACGTTACAGCCTTATTCCAAATTGTATTAAATTAATCTCTTTCCTCAAAATTCTACACAA